>JAQIXX010000310.1:0-68599 GCA_034700605.1 Willowsia nigromaculata | reverse complement strand
GCTGGTATAGAGTGGGGAATTATTAGAGATGGGGTATTATTTGAATATGGGGAATTATTAGAGCAAATACGGTACTCGTTATTGTAGGTAACCTTGTCTGGGAAATCTGCTTTGAGCTCTGTCACGCTTTGACACCAGTATGCTGCCGTCTTCTCAGAAATGAGTTCAATGTTCAGAAATGCTCCTTGTCCTGGACCAAATACGTGTCCAGATGTGGTTCCACGGATGATTCTGGGGCTCACGTTTGTTACCAAATCCTGCAGTTTAAGTAGATATTTTATGATTGTAAAAAGCAGGAGATTGAACATTTATTCAATATGAAAGTACCTTGTCTAAAGAAAAGGTTTTAGTAACTGCAAATCCCCAGCCTGCCTCAAAAGCTCGTCTTATCATCGGGCTGGAAGTACATGGTGTGGCAGAAGCTAATCCGAACGGATTGGGGAACTTTATGCCGCACATTTCCACCGAAATGTCGACCATGTCAATAGGTGTGTGGAACTTGGGCAGTTGTGGGATCGAGGAAACTGTAAAGCCACTCTTCGCCTGGAAATGAAGACAATGAAGACATTCATTAGGGTCCCGACGTGATCATGGAAAAGGGGAGAAATAAAACGATAATTTTTTCTGATAAATTATTACCTGCAAGTATTTGTGAATGCTCCAGGCTGCAGTTTTTCCGTCATTTACGGCCTCAACTGTGGTTTCAGCAACTCCAGCTATATCTCCTCCAAGAAACACCCACTCTTCAGATGTCTCCATTGTTTTTGCATTTACAGATGGAAGTCCCCATTTGTTTAGCTGAAGAGGTTCCAATGCAGTTTTAACTATAATTCATCCACAAAATATTCATTCCAAATTAATGAAGAAACCAGCTATTTCATTTCAGACGAATATAAAATGCATACCATCTTGGTCATATAGTCCAGAGCCAAATGCTGAAATGATGTAATTAGCTTTCAATCTGCAAGTCTGTTCATGATCTTCCACCCATTCTCCAGTTTCCGTTTGTTCTGTGCGGTAGAACTCCATTCCTGTGATTTTCCCATTCTTCACAAAAACCTCTTTTGGCACAAGGAATGGGAGGAATTCACATTTTTCATCCTTTGCTAGGTCCATCTGTAATTAAGCATGTAGGTAAATGCCACATATCTGTTTCCGTCTGTGGTCACCTATATAATCATTAATTTCTGCATGATTTCCAACGAACATTACCTCTTCAGGAACTGCTCTGATGTTGGTAAATCCTTTTCGGAACACGACAAACACTCGACTCGCCCCACATCGGAGTGCTGATGTTGCACAGTCAAAAGCCGTGTCTCCAGCTCCCAGTACGATAACATTTCCAGAAAGCTGTGGAAGAGATTTGGAGGTGGAACAGCTACACATTCCTATCCTCCATAATAATATAAAACAATTAAAAATTTCATAATTCAAATGTAAATGAGTGGCAGCAACGAGTTTTCAATACACACCTGGTTTACTAGCAAGTGAAACTTTTGGCAGGAAATCTTTTGATGTGAAAAATCCACTTTCTTCGGTGAGGTCCTTGAAGGGTCCGGATTTGGTTGGATTGGGAAGTCCTATCCCCACAAAGACTGCATCATATCCATCTGATTTGAGTCCCTGTTTTTTGATAAGTATAAAATGTTGTAGGCAAGCAGAGTTAGATAAACGCTAACAAAATTACAACAAAGTTCCAACCTTCAAAGTAATGTCGGAAGCGGACAGTGCTCGCCCTGTTTCCACTTGAACACCCAGATCTCTCATCATATCGATTTCAAAATGAACCACATCAATTGGTAACCGATACTGAGGGATTTCTGCAGAGCTGAGTCCTCCAATATACGGCTGTTTCTCATAAATCACAATGTTATCATAGCCAAGTCGTGCAAGAAATGTTGCACAGGAAACAGAAGCCGGGCCGCACCCAAGCAGTACGATTTTCGAAGTCTTGAAAGCCGTTTCAGATCCAGGCTCAGCAGTTGGTGGGCGTATTTGTGGGATTTTCATTTTCATGAATGTCTGTCAATAAAATGAAAATATGAAGTCATCCAATCCAACTTATCTTGGCCACTCTTTCTTAAACCTTGTTGTCATAGTTACCTCTGTAGCGAAATGTTGAAGACCACCAATATTAATAGCTCCTTCTTCTGATGCGAATAAATTGCAGGATCCCACACAAAGATCACTTGTGGGGCAAACCATTCCACACGTGAGACCAAGTGGATTATCAGAAAATATTGCTTTTGCTGCTCCGTAGTAGTTCTTCGTGGAGAAATTGATATGTTAATATTCAGAAAGTTACTAATTAATTAAAGCGGAAGTGAGAGTCTGTGCTCTACCTTTGTGGCAATGCTGCCAATAAAGTTTTTCACGTCAAGCTGCGTCGGACATGACTTTTGACATGGAGCATCTGCACACTTCAAACATCGATTGGCTTCTCGTAAGGCTCCACGCTCGCTCAATGTGGTGTGCTTCACATCATCAAAATTATTGTAAAGAGGTGGTGGACATGACTGCAGGTTTTAAATATTTTAGTTATTAATCATGAAGATAAATTAAGAAGTGAATCCTCTGTTTATGCTTCTGCATTCCATGATTACATGAATCAGGAAATGTATCACATTACCCCGCACTTCTTGTCAAGGTTGCGTTTCCATTTCTTCTTGTTCTCCTTTGTCTCCACTGAAGGAATCAAGTTTGCATGGGGCTTCACCTTCGGGTTGAGAGCCAGAATACTCTGATTTGCAAAATTAAACGGAAAGGATTACAAATACACATTTTCCCACATTCTTAATTCTTGTTGCTGATTATGATCCGTGATTAGTTTATTAACAGGTATTTGGGGCTAAGTGATACTCTGTTCCAGCAATTTAGGTGCACATTTCTGATATTCTCAAGAGCCCTTACCTCAATATCAGTGACATCTTTACTGAGAAATGTTTGTGGCATTTCAAAAGTTTCCTGTCCAACTGAAAATATTACTGGTGCCGAATTCGAATAAATCTATAAAAATTATTCAGAGAAATTTATGCTTCAGCTAATTTAGTTCACACAGGTCTGTTCAAAGTTCAAATCTACAAATAACCTTATCCTTCCTTAAAGACGACGCAAATAATGATTTTTCTCCTCGATTGGTTAGCTACGCAGGAAAGAATAAAAACCTTTCATGTTTACAGCTGTGGTTCAGGTTACCAGTGGTCAGTAAGTATGTTAATAGGTATGGAGAAAAAATCTTTTTAATGACAATAATTTGGTGTATGCCAAAGAACTGGTCTTATAGCTTAAAAACATATACCTAGGTCCATTCTGGAATTCATGATAAAGATAACAATAGTGAGAGGATGACTATAATATCCATGCTTCATTTTAGTACAGAGAAGTATCTCTGGAGTCTGGAGGATGGAAAATACATGCAGACATTCTTACTTTGTTACATGTATATCATTGTGAGCGTGTATGTATGAATGCGAGTTACAAATTACAAATGCTATTAGAAAAAAATTTCAGAAGAGATCAAACTGGCTTGGTCTTTCATTCTTATAAATCACCCAAGTCGTATCTGTCATCCTTTTTTGATGGTATCTGGAGAAATAATGATGACTTTACTTTTTGGCTGGAGAACCTGTTCTACACAAGACCCGACCCTTATATTTCATGAGACCTCAGCATGACACACGTTGTGATTGTATTCATTAAATGGTCTTGATAAATCCATGGGAAAAACACTTTCAGCATTTCAGGCTATCTACAAACACGAAAAGGTTAAACCTGCGTAAGATAAAAATAAAATCTCTTTTGGTAGTTTCGTGAATCGAAATTGTAGAATGGAGTTTATTTTCATTTCGAATGGTACAGAGAGTGGAAAGGGGTTTTAGCTCAAACTGGTGTTTATGTTTATGTATTACATAATATGTAATACGCAGTCATTATTTTATTCAAGAATCCTTGAATAGACTGACAACAAAAGTTCATTCTGAGGCTTGGCTTTTTGGCTTCATGTGACGAAGTAGGTATTCGTGTTTATGGGCAGTCATGTCTGGACCGTTTTAAAAAGTGATAGGTAAACTGTCCTGCTATTTGGCATTTGTTAATGTCCTCATTTTAAAAACAAATATCCATAACTCTTTCAAGATTCTCTAATGTATGCATTTACACGGTAAGCTACTTAAAAAATTTCTTTGCTCCATAAATACCTAAACATAATAGGTACATAGGTAGGGAGGTAGTAAAGAGCATGCATGCAATATTTAATTGTGGAATGACGCAATGAAGAACAGTCACTTAATCACTAGGGCATTCATCTTCAGTATTCCAGCCTCAAATCGAACTTTGAATGAAAAAAGGTGACACACCATTTGCATTCTCGCATATCGCATCATCCAGTATTTTGTGCTTACCTAATAGGTAATACCTATACACAAGCAGAACTAAAAGCTGCACGCGTTTTTCATGACACAGTTTCGTCCACAATTCCAGACATTTTACAGTTTATGGTCGTAGTGATATGTGATTAGCATAATATATATCGCTGTACTTGTTAGCCAGAAAATGACATGGGTATTTGATAATTCTACCCACAATATTTGCAAGAAATCTTATGGTAATTTTTTAGTCCATGATGCACGAGTAATGGATTTGGTAACTAAAAGCTCTTACACGTCTCCTCCTATGTAAGAGCTGATTTAGTATTTCACTGCAAAAACACTTATGCAATTTATGCTTTCGCTATAATAAGCTATAAAACAGATAAAATGATAGATTGGGAGTAATGCACGAATTATTTATTTTTTTCGTTTGATAATATCTTCATGTTTCTGTTCAATTCTTTTGTAGAATTCTATTATTACTTTTTGTAATCGCAGAATGTCATAAACTCATTAAATCTGACAATAAACATATATTCTTTTGTAATCAAAAATTATAATTATCTCAGAACTAGCACAGTTAAACCAGGTAAACAAATAAATATATAATATAAATATGACAAGTAAATGCGTTTACTAAATTAAATAAATAATATAGACGCTCTCAATGTGAAATAATATTTTATAGAAAAAATATATTGCATAGGTACTAAAATAACAAACGGTTATACCTGGAAATCTACTTAGACCGTCTGTGTGACATAGTAGGCCTTGTAGTTACATTTCTTGGAAATGATGAAAAGGAAGCTCTCGGGTTTTCTAATTGTCTGAACGCATTCACTTACGAACAACAAATTAAAATGGAGGTTGTAAATATATCTGCAGCGAAGGTGATACGTAGATTGTGTAAAGTATTAGTAAAATTGGTAAGACACGTTTCGCCGACATCATGGACTTGATGTTCAACGGATTACCGAATCTAGCATTATTTTTATAGTATTTATATGGATATTGCGTAAGACGGGATAACAATGGTCTTTAATCCTTATCGATGTAATTATATGCACCTTGACAATAAATTAAATTGAGTATAAACTAGACTTCATAATGGTTATCCGGGGTTAGCGTTGCGTGAAAGCTTGTCCGAGAGTTCATTATTCAACTCTGTCAATTTTGATATTTCTTTTCCCAGAGTATTTAAACTATCCTGTGAACAATTTTTAAAACCCAATGTTTAAATGTATAATTTGAACGTGTAATTTGTAACAGTTAATTGAAATCTCTGAAGTTGTTACCTTAAGAGTTATATTTTTTAGTAAGGTGTCCTCAAGAACGATTTGTAGTTTTCGGTTAATCTCTAGCGAGAGGTCTAGAGTGAGACCGTCGTCGGCCTGTTTGGAAGCGTATACGGATGCCATAATTCCTCCATATTTTACTACTTCAGCCTGTAAAATAGAAACACTTATTGTAGATCTTTTTTTATTTCTATTTGTACACCGTTAAATCTGGTTCATTACCGGGTACAACTTTTCCAACGCTAGCTGCATGTAAAATAAGCAAAGAGACGAGAACATGTCGTGTGCTCAATTATATAACTTGGTATTAGATGGAAATGATTAAATCTGAGTTAATGGTTAACAGACTAGCAAGCAAATCAACTATCAAGTTACAAAAGTAACATGAGGTAGAACTGTTGAACGACAAGCCGATAGGAAAGGGATAATAACTTGAGAGTAAATGAATGAAAGCTAATTACGAAGAAACTATAGATAATTTTCAACAGATGGTAAAAGTATTGATTTTTTTGCAATAACAGACCTTGTTCTGTTCAGAGAGCTCAGTGGACAGAGCTTCAACGTCCTGATTCATCGCATACGAGGTGATTATCTTGGATTTCTTTTGGAGTGTTTCTGTCAACTGCTTGACATGCTCCTGCAGGAATTCAATTTTTTCTTGCTTCTTTGCCAATGTTCTTTGCAGCTTGACTATTCTTTCGATCAAAAGTTGCTGATCGGGTATCACAGGGGCGTCAGGTTCCTGGAGTAAGTAAAAAAGGAATGATGAATGATGTTTCTAAACTGCTAATGGTATCCATTCTCTAAAATTCCTTCATTTTATATACATGTTCTTACATTGGGCTTCTCAGGTATCTCATCTGGCTTTGGTTTTGAATGTGACATGTCAATATTGTTAAGCGAACTACTGGAACTAGCCCTAGAACTTTGGCTCATTCCATCAGATCCAGAGGCGCCATCTTTTACGCTTCTTCTAGCCGCCTGTAACTCTCTGCTTAACTCCTAAATATTGAAATGTTTCAAGAATTTGTAGGGCTAATCTAGAAACAATAACAGTTTTATTTGAATTCAAATACTTACCCTAATTTTTGCATTCAAATTTTTATGAAGCAGCACAATCTCTCCTCGAGCTTCATCTAATTGTCGTTGGAGATCTAAAATTTCCTTTTTCTGTCGCTCAGCATCATTTTCTACAGTTTGTCGTTCCTCCACGTAGTTTTTGCATTCCTGAGACATCATCTTTTCCAAATTTTTCATGTCCACTTGAAGCTGTTCTATTTGTCGCAAAAGACTTTCGTTTTCCTCCTCCAGTGCAAAACTCTGCAATTTATAAGAAGCACAGGATATTAGTCTTTAAAATTATCATTCAGAAAAATTAAAACTTAATCACAATTTTGAAGAAAAAATTACTTTCGCTTGAGCAGAAGAAAACTCAGATTGAAGCGTGACATTCTTCTCCGTGACCTGCTGCGTATATTCTAGTAATTCCGCTTCTTTCTGTCTACAAACCGCCATATCCGCCAATGCATCAGAGTGAGCTTGCCGTAACTGCTGACATTCATTCTGCAGAGCTAATACTGAGTCCTGCTCTCTAAATTACCCATAAAACATGATTATAATTAAGATCGGAAGACTTGAAGAGCAGGTTAGCCATTAACTCTGAATACTTTCATTAGCATCAAATTCAGAAATAACTAACCTTATAAGTTGGGATTTTAACGATTCTGTCGCTGCAAGTTCTGACTGAAGCGTCGCGATCTGATGTAAGTGTTCCGAATTGGATTCCTGGAGTCTCGCTAATTTCTGCTCTAGTTCTAGTCGCTGTTGCTCTAAACTTTGAACTTTACAGGAGAGGACGTTATTTTCTTCGACTAATTGATGATTACGTAACTTTACAGCTTCTAGCTCCTTCAAAGCAATGGTCGTGGATGACGAGTTTGTCTTTTCACAGGGGGATGATGACTCCGTATCTGCACCTTCATCTGATCCTCCTCCATTGACAAGATCTGTTCCATTGGAGGTTTCTTGCTCATGTGCCTCAGGTGTTGACACTGATTCTAACGCTTCTTTCGCCTTTTCCAACTCAGATTCCAGGTTTTGAAGACGAAACTGTGTGTCCTATTATTAGCAAATGAAATTCGTTAGCACGAACTGTCAAAAGTATGAGTGACATAATGACAGAAGCATTGACACTCAATCAATTCACATTACTTTATGCGATTCCATTTCTGTATTTAATTTATTTTGGGTCCATTTGATTTTAAAGTCTTTTGCGGATAATTCTTCTTTCAGCTTCTCAGCTTCCTTCTGCAACGATTGTACTTCACAGTTCTAGAGTAGAAATAGTCAAGTTAATAATTTTTAATCTGGGGTTAATTATCTTTGTCACCTTGTTTCGGTTACTATTTATTTTAGAAGTCTCACCTTTCCATCCACAATGTTCCCAAGTCTTTCCCTCTCCGAAGACAGCATTTTCTGTTTCTTGTTTAAAGTTTCTACTTCCCTCATCAAACCTGTGATTTGCTTCGACGAATTTTCCATTTCCCGTTTCAATTTGATAACCTCATTTTCACTTTTCGCATATCTCATTACCGTCGTCTCCTTTGCCTTGTTTGCGAGTTCCAACTCTTTTTTCAGCTGAAATCAAAATATAAATTCTTTTAAATAGTGCTATCGCCAAAATTAAAAATGACAATCAATCGAGCTAGTAATATTGCTTCAGGGCTTACTCTAGTGATTTCAGTCTCATATTTTGAGGTTAACTGAGTTAGAGTTTTCTGGGATTCCAATTCCAACGTTTGGCACTTTGTACATTCTTGGACGCTCTCTCCATTCACGTCCCCATCAGTTTGCTGTTCCGCGTCTGTCTTTTCAATCATCGTTAAAGCAATTGGACTAATTTTTGTGGGTACTTCAGAACCATTGAGCTCTTCCTCGTCGCATTCCACCATCGGCAATAATGCACTGGTCGGCATATTATCAGTTGTTTCATTTGACTCTCCGTTCAGCAAAACTGGAATAGTTGCCATTTTCTTGGAACTTCGCAAACTTGTCCGAATTGTCTGGCTAAAATATTTTCCAAAAAAACAAAAATAGAAAATCAATAGAAAATCTCTACCAATGAATTTTTCGAGCCTCAGTGACACAACACAAAAATTTCATCAAGAATACTATCACATTATTTACTGACATGGAAACAATAGATATGAGTTCACACGTGTAGACTATACCCTCAAAAAACAAAAATAAATAGCTGCGCACATGTAAAAAGTATAAAAATAGACATCAATCTTCAACTCTTTTGTTCTGTTTACGACTACGACACAATTGATGACAAACCCCATAAATTTATATGAGTCGGAACACAACAAAATGAATCATTCACACTTTGGGAACAAATGAGCTGTCACACAATCAAATCTTTAAGAGATTACTAGTTACTTTTTAAAGCTTTTTTTAACTGAGGGCTCTCTATTAAAATTAATAATAATATTTAGGTAGTCTCACCCTTTTTATTTTTAACTATTGGAACCGCAACCGCAAAGAGGCGATGACTTGGTAATTTTTTTATATTCCTTGATCCATATCGCTGCTTGTCCTCTGTGTAGTGTCTGGAAATGGTCACGAGAGCTCTTTCTCCCCAACTGCTTCAAATTCTTCTCACTAATCACCAATTACTCTAACAACTAATTACACTCTGTAACATAAAAAATTATACATGGGAAGATCGGGTAGCAGGAGAGAAAATGAGGACATGGTCACGAAACTTTCAAGATCACTCTTTTTCAATGTCATGATGACTACCCTTTACACAAAATATTCCCCATCATAAAAAATATTTATTCTCTCATTTCACTTCTCATTTAGCCCACTATAGTTTCTAATTGAGTGTTCCCCTCGGATCATCATTAAAAAACTGCATCTTAATTTTTTACAATTGAAAGTAGTACTGTAACAGCAACGGAAACTGCACGTCAGTGTAAAAATATAGTCTAATGGTAGGGGATAGAGAAATGAACAGTACTTTAAAAGAATGTGTGCAAAGTAGCGATGTATATGATGAAAACAGTAAATTTTTTGACGGCAAGAAATGTAGTGCTATATTTTAATATGAGGTTATAGTATGGTTGAGAGGAGAACAGGTAAAAAAACTGAGGCAGTCAGTCAGTGAGGATATATTTTTTGAGTAGAACGAAACCACAGAGATTTTCATTCTAAATATTAAACATTTTTGAAGGTTCAAGTGCACAGGTGCTCTTTTTATTGGGTTGCTATAAAGATGAATTTTAGCACTATGTGGTGGGGGTATAGTAAATGCTTTAGATCCACATGATATTGATGACAGAGAATAATATTTATGAAAGGAGAGATGATGATGATGAGGAAAAGGTGAATGTAATGCAATGTGTGTAGTAGGAAGGCAGGCCAGAGAGGCATCCAAGGCGAAATGAAAGGGTTGAAGTGGTTTCCTCAACAGCTGTATTTTTTCTTCCAATCTGTCTCCATGTCTGTGGAATGGACCATCTTTTTTTAGGATGGGTTGTGGGGGTGGGTAGTGGGTGGGATGAAATTAAATCTGGGTTGGAATGGCAGGTTCGATTAGTTCGATAGAAAACGTAATGACATTATTTGGATGGTTGCATTTACATTTGGATCGGAATATTTTTCATGGAATATTTTTTGAGTTGAAAGCTTGTATGATTTTTTGCATCTTTACAATGATTACGGGTGATTTGAAGAAAGTAATGAAAAATTAGGACTTTTTAAAAAATAAAATTAATTCAAGAGTCATAGGTCACTTTTTAGTACTTTAATTGTGCGGATTATATTATTGCGGAATTTGTATAGCATATCTGGATTACTGTGAAATATAATTGCTCCAATGCTCTAATTCCTATGTCGATGGGTTCATATAATATTTTCTTGAAAATTTACAGTATGAGCAACGAAGCCTAATGGAGTTATTTTCTGGTGCAAAAAGCTTGTGTATGGCATGCAATTAAATGCATATTTTATGGTCTGTCAGGAATGTTAAGAATGGCACTAGAGCAACAAAGACGGACAAAAGTGGCCCATTATTATTATGTATGCTCGGCTACAATAAAAGGTAAAATTTGTGGAAATACCTTTTGGTCCTAATATTTTCACATAGCGTTCCATTGCTGACCAGACGAGATTGTGGAGAGGGTGCGTTTAATTCATAGAAATGGATCAAACAATGGGTAAGATCTTAAGGTGAAAGTTGCATGCTTTTCCAGCTCTCTAGTAACGGAAACGGTTAACATTTGTTAATGGTAAAGGGAACAGGGAAAAGACATTTCTAGTACAAGAATATAATCTGCAGGTAACTCGGAAAGTAGCATATTTTCTGTGTACTAACTCATGCCAAATATGTTCTAGGTCTTCTTTCGTCGAGTTGGAGTTGGAGTTACTGACGAAAGCGGACAGGCGAGTCGCAGACCAGACCAAAACTACATAATATCCAGTGAGACAGACGGTTCCCATTTTCCCCGTCACGAAAGCACATTAAGGTGCATAAAAATATAATATTTATAGTAACCGTTCCTTTTTCCCTTTCATTCTATATCCCCACATATATTGCATTGTCTCTCATGGAAAATGTTCATATCCCCTCCTTCACCCACCTCCACTGCAAGTAAACTGCATATTATGTATATACTTTGGTTGTTGGTATGAGAAATATGGGAGCAGAGGGAGGAAGTATGAACTTCTCCAGAAATTCGGTTTGGCCGACTCTCCGCGTGAGTCACATTAGCCATAAGTCAGTCAGGTAGGTATGTTGGTATTATTATTAGCTTTTGGTGGTGTAAGTATGCCATCAGCGAGACTAGAATAGAACGGAGCAAACAAAAAACTGGAAATTATCCGAAGGAATACGAAGGCTTTTTTATTATTATTTTTCTCTCTTATTTTGGCGTATATTATTTCTCTCTTGGAAAAAAGATATCTTGTCGACTTTTACTATAATGCGAGCTCTCTCTTTAGTTTTCGTCAGCGTTTGTTCCTTTATTTTGGAACCGTGTGACATGACAGTCTGGCAGGTTTATGCATTTCTGGCATGCACAAGCATTGATGAAGAAATGGAATGTATTTGGGGCAGAGAAAGCTATAAAAACAAGGGGTGGTACGGAACGACCCTATTTTCGGTGGGGTGCTTTCTAAATAATGTTAATGGTTACTAGAAAGAGAGAGAACTATATGGACTGCACATTTTTTCTTCTGGGAGCTCAATTCTTTTTCTCGTCAATACTTCTGTCGCTCTAGATGATGTCATGTTCGTGTCAAAATTCAGTCGTATGCATTCTGAGGTGGATTTAAAATGGACAACAAAAGTACACCTTTTTAGTCCAGCCAGACATTTTTTGCATATACCTACCTATTATTGAGTAAAATGTGTAGCAGACAAACAAACTGGAATTTACACTATTGTTAAAAAATTATAAAATCGTATGATTTAATCCAGACCAAGCCACCACGCATTGCATGCGAGTTGCATGCACTTATGAACGCAATGACAGACGCCACTACTGTGTTGGCTGTTTCATATGAGTTGTATTATATTTCTCATGAAAATCCTCTGTCTTCATTGTATTTGATTTATGCAATGCTAAACACGCGTGGAAAAGGATTCCAAGCAATTGTACTAAAGAGTTGAGTGCAAATTTGAAATTAATTTAGAGAATGCTCCCAGACACAAATGGACAGGTAATAATGAGTGATGAATAATAGCCGGAAAGGTGCAAATTTAATGGAATTATTGTGCTTACCACCAAAATGGTATGAAAATATGCATTATATTGATTGAAAGTGGAATGGAATATGTGTGAAAATAAATGAAATACCAACATAATAAATGAAAAGGGTCACACTCAAGGTTTTCATACCATAAAACATTCGAGAATTACTCCATTGTTGCCATTATTCTGATATAAAAACTCACCATCAGTAAATTATATTGTTCTTCTGTTGTGACTACTCATATTTAAAAAAAAGTTTCCACTTTCCACCACGCACTTTTTTTTCTCGAACGGTATACCCTGTGTGTTTTTTCTGCGTCCTCGTTAAACATCAATTGTGGATTGGATAAATCGACAGGGACAAATTTGATATTGAGTTGCCCTTTTTACAATCGACAATCATGATCATCCTACGATTGTTGGATAGACGATCATTATCATTAGCATGTGTGCCGCCTCAGCTTCCTCTCTCTCCCTCTCACAAAAGCAGTTGTAAACCAGGCTGATATTGTGTATGCACCTATTATGATCTATCCTTCAGTTTTATGATCCTTTTGATGCAATCATTTTCCAGGTAATTACGCGTTTTGAGTAGATGCGATGATGATTGTATGAAAATCTAAAATTGTACAAAATACAATCATTCGCCATCTAAAATGCTTTATCTTTTTTTTCCTGCATATTTTCATAGCACAACTGGAGATTGTAAGTTGTGAGATGATTCTTGAAAAATTATGTTTTGTTTTATGGCATTATGCAAGATTTGCTTGTTCTCGTTGTTTTTTCTTGTATGCAGTCACAGACAAACATGTTGAAGTATATTTTTCAAATGTCTGGTAAAAAGTTTGCACTTTTATGATAACTCAGACAAGTTGCATTACATGGTTTTTTAGATGGTGTGTATATACCTGAATGATTTTCACGAATGCTGACACAGTTTGAATAGTGCATTTTAGTATAATATTTGGTTCACCACTTTATGTTGCGAACATGAAAATGTATTTTTTACAAAATAATTAACTCCACGCCACACAGCTTCAAATAACTAGAGAGGGTTGATTATGACGATGATGACATCATCGCGGCGTCATTTTCATCTATCTACTCATTGTTTGAGGTAATTCGTATTCCCAGCAATTCTCATCATCAAAAACTGTTCTTGTGTGAGGATGCACTGATGGATAGCTGACGGACTGTGGCATGGCATCAATGCTTTTGTAATGCAAACTTTTTTAGAGCCTCTTCTAACCATTTATGTTATGTGTTATTTGTTATTTTATGAAGGCTCTTTTTATGTGAAATCTGAAAATGGCAATGACACAGCAGGTATTTATAAATATACTCGAGAGTGGAGGAGTCGCTGCTGCAAACAAAAACAATTTTCTGTTTTTACTTTTTTCCATGTCTATCCGGTATTGTCTCTAAAATAGACAAAATCACCAGAGATTTGGAAAGAGAGTAGAAAAGTGGCGCTTTCATGCAATTAGAAATTGTAGAGTTCTTCATATTCACTTGTATGAATATATTCGGGCATGAAAATCCTTACGGCATTGGGAGCAGGGATTTGCCATCCCTGATGACCTTTAAAAAACATGTTGAGCAAAAAACAAACACTCAAAATCCCTGCTGGACTATGTGCTAAAAAACCGACTCCGAATCGTTTGTGATTCTACCGACCATTAAGAACTAAAGTGGTGTCTGCATATATGTAAAGCGATTAAATTTAGCATTTGGAGAATGGGACGGGAGGACAGACAGACTCCTTTGTAATCCCACGCTACTTGGAATAATAGCACCGCATTATTACCAGGTACTGCATGCTCAGCGCTTCGCTGATCTCCTTTTTAGAAAATAAAACAAGCTCCTTTAGCAGTCTGTCGTTGTATTTACAACCAACCAACTGATCATCTCATTTTGTAAGGCAATAAAATAGGAAAATTTTCTCAGTCGATTTTTTGTTATCTTTTTATGATTTGCTCGAGGAAAGATAGAAAAAAAAAGAGTGTAGAAAATCGTGAGTGTTTAAATCAAGTGAATCGCGAGCAAATATAAACGGAAGGAGTGACTTCATGGAAAAAAAACTGTTAACACAGAGTGCTCACTCTAGCATTTTACTTGGTGTTATTTCTTTGAGAAGTGGTAGTAATCATGTTTCTCTTTAGCAAATGAATAAAGGGCAAAAAGCGAGATTTCAAGGTGTATGGGAAGATTTGCTCTTTTGAAGGGATAATGAATTGCACTGGAGTACATAGACAGATTTGTTTAAAAAAAGCACTCTCCCTCTTTCCATTGTTGCTTTCGCATTGTTCATCATTCATGTCATGAACATTATTTTGGCCGGGGTTTTTATTGTCTTGCTGCTCATTCGGAACATGGGAATTCAATTTTTATGGCAGGAGAGGAGATCAACTTGAAAGAAAAAAACATATACTGTTTACAAGAAAGACACACTAAAAAAGTGGTATTGGAGAAGAAAAAAAGTTTAGCACTTAAAAAATGACTAAAAAAGACGAAAGGAATGTGAGGAACTTGTATGAGCTGTAAAAATTATTATACCTCCTTGATTGCATTGCGTTGACGCGAAGTTTACATGCGAGTCTCTGAGACACACACAAAGGCAAGTAGAGAAAGAGTTTGTGTTAAAAAATGAGCGAGATGAGTAGACCTCTTCTCTGTGGTTTCGTAGAAGCCCACAAGCTCATCTTCTTCTGTTAAAAAAGTGCAATGGAAAGACAAACATGTTGGCTTTTTTTGCTTGAATGAAAATAATAACCAATATAGCAAGCATTGTACATCTCCTCTTCTTCTAGAGCTCTGCTCAAATATTATCTCATCGGCAATATTATTTGGAGGAGCTGTGTTGTGATCTTCCTAGGAGCTCCGGTTTCCGTCCAATTTCATGAGTAAAACTCCACAAGAAACAGTGTACCTGTGCCGTGGCTGCTGGCTGTTGTCACTTGACTTGACGGAAGACCAGGTTTTGTGTGTTGTTTGTTGTGACAAATTTTTTTCGTGTTGGGATCAAGTGTTGAAGGATTATTGGTTTAAAAGGATTTGTTTTGAATGATTTGAAGAAAAGGGGTTTTCGGAGACTTTGCAAAGGTGAGTGATATTGAATCATTTTAAATGTAGGTTTGAGCAATTAAGGTTGACACTCTTTAGCACGAGGCGGCATTTAACTAAATTACACGCAAATTTTGCATTTAATTGTGTTTAGGTTCACGTCGGCACGTTTAATAATCTTTTTTGGTGAGGTCATGACTCATATCGCTTCTCCCAAAAAATAATTAGAAGCAATGTTGTCACTTTGACATTAATACTCATAATTTGCAACTGTGAGTTTGAGGTGATCTCATTGATTAGGAAAATTTTCAATCAGTAAAATGTGACGTATAATTTTTGCTCATCATTAATCTCTCCAAATTGCTCTTGGCTGCATTACATACTTACGATGTGTACGACAATTACTGAGAATGTGTCTGGTGCTTGGGGTTAGTTTAAACTCTTGTTTTGGTATTATCAATCATCATGATCATCAACAGTAGTGATTATAAACCCATTTGAATAAGAAATGACTAATGCTGATTGGATTCTATTTGAATATTAAAGTGCCATTTTGATGGATGCACTTGCTTGATCTGATCAACCATTTATTATACCTCACCAACTGGTATACTGACAAAGGCAGGCATGAGCGGGGCAATGTAATAAATAGCAGAATGGACATCATGAACACATTTAATAAATTCACTCGCAAATGTGTGAAGAAGGCCGCACGAACTTGCGCACATTTTTTTCATTTGTATTTTTATTTTTTCCTTGTCCGCTTATTTGATAGGGTTTCATTGAAGACCCATCATGATCTCTCTCTTGTTCAACAACAGGTGCAAGTCTGAAGATGTACTTGAAAATCTCATAATCAAGAAAGTCATCAAAAAATATGCAAATTCCTGTTGAGTGATGCAATACATGCATGAGTCGTCGTTAGTTCATAGTCCATCAACTCGTCGTTAAGCAGCGCACCGCACTGCTCTTCGCATCCAATAATTTCCATTCCAGCTAACGAATATCACATCTTTCTCACTATTTGGCACACCTTGTAATTTGAGCACATGCAAAATCCCAATACCACACTGATTACTTAAAAAAGTAATCAATGCCCCATAAAAAATCTTCTATAATAATTAATTCATAAAGCACAAAATTCTATAGAGTGGAAAATGCAACTTTTTATTCATAATATTTATATGCCATGCTGGTTCCAAGTCATCGTGTTCACGCATGCATAAAATTGGACATAAGGAAAACATTATTTATTTTCCTCTCGCATATTTTCCATCTCAATTTACCATAAAGCTCTGCGAGATAATAGGAGTTGAAAATATTGTGGACAAAATTTTGGTAACGTTTTTAGACTGGCCCCGATATTTTTACTCAGTTTTTCTCCCATCAAGTACAGAAATAACAGGGTAGAGGGGTACAACAAACAGTCGGAATCGTGAAAACATGAACCACGCCATGTCTCTCGCTTAGATTTTTTAGTAGGTTGGTGCATAATGCATTGTATATTTTATATCCCATAATTTTGTCCTCTCTCTCAAGTCGCTTCTTTTTAGAGACTAATCCAACAAAACATTATCATTTCTGTTCTCTCTACTCCTTTTTCAATATCTCTCTGATGTATTCTAACATTTTTGCATTGTTGGGATTACAGGTTTACATACATGTCTGATGTCTCTCTAAATCCAGTGGAAAATAGTACACACAGAAAGGTTGAAACGCGACAGAGCAACAAAACTGAAAACGGTAACATCTCTGAAACTCTCAAACAGAAGGAAAAACAGGGAAGGGATCTTCTCCTCGTCCTCGTCACCATCTACCATATATCAAGCCCAGACCAGACCACCATACCAACGCCATAATATTCTACTCGTATATTATATTGGCGTTTCTCTGAACACAGAACGACGAGGACTCTTTTGGAATGCAATATGCTTCTCTGAGAGAATAAATGAAAACCATAGCGTGCCGTTAAAATCCCTGAGTGCATAAAAGCTGAAAAACATACGAGGAGTGATTGGCGGCAGTAGTGGAAGCTTTTTACATGCATATAGAGAACCAGGGGTGGATTCGATGACAAGAGAGAGGAGAATAGAGAGTGAACAGTGAAGCTGGATAAACGACTGTTACTGTTGAGAAATCACTAAAGGTATAAAAATGTATAGCCAATATCAGAGATATTTTGTAACATTAACTGATTCTCTAACAATACATAGCCCTTCTAATGCTTTGCCGTTTATTCTTTCCACTTTACAGAGAGGAGAAGAAGGGAAAAAATCATCATAAGTGAAGTGAGCGTACACAGAAAGATGCAGACTGATTGTGAGCGTGTGGAGTTGCCAGAGAATTGAAGTTTTTGATGGCTTTGGCTTTGCTACCACTATAAAGTCTTTTTTCTCTTCGTCATCGTCCTCAACATCAACAAAAACAGCGTTATCATCATCAAAGTAGAAGAAATAATAGTAAGAAGGCTTGTTGTACAAGTTGGCTTTACACAGGCCTTCTTCCCCTCACCACCACCACACACATTGTGAGAGAAATATTGATACGAATTGTATGTACACATTTTTTATTACGATCCTCATCAAGAGAGTGGATGCAGAGTTTGAATGTATAGGATGGACACGTAATATACCTCTTTATGCTCACCAGAGCGTTGCCTTTTTTGTATAGGAGAGAGAGGAACTAATAGGGAAAAAGAATATTAGCAAATATTATTAGCATTAAACACGAAAAAGTGATATATTTAAGAGTGTTCAAAGTTTTGTTCTCCCTTGTGCCAGTACCAGTGTGCAGTGTGTCTCTGTGAGTGCCGTACAATAATATTGTGTATTCGTGAATGGTCTCAATAATTGTGGTGGATGTGGAAGTTGTTTCTCTCTCTCTAACATAAAGTTATATAAAAAAGCATACATCATCAGTATAAATATCATCCGGCTATTCTCTCCCATGTTCTGAGTTGCAAGTGAAGAACTACAGTGAAATCCAAAAGAGTTTTTTAACACTACAGCATCATAATATCACCAAAGAGAAGAAGGAGAGAAGCAGCCCTTCCCTACCTCATATTCTACAGTGGCTACAAATTTAACACTTTTCTTTCTCCCTCAAACAGTTTGTACATGATAGTAGTACACTACCGTGCTCTGCTGCTACTGCTGCAGCTCTAGTAAAAAATAATAATAGTAAAAAAGTGAAGCAGGGACATATACCAGCTTTAAACAAATAATATTATATGCCTACACCAGAATAGAATATTGGTTAGAATAATATATAGATATATAATATCTTGTACTACTTAAAACTGAAATCTGCGTGCTCTCGACTGCTCCTACTTTTTCTCATTCACTTTATACTCTTTCACCCTTCCACTATACTCCGGGAAAAGGTAAGAGGAACAAAAAAACACAAATATATCTGACTAGAGAATTTTTTTCTTGACATTTTTCCTCCATTTAGAGTTTTCTTAATTATTTACACAAGACGTTCACCAGTAGAGTCTGATGGCGATTTGGGGGAAATAAATAAAATATTTAAGAGGGCTACATTTAGAGAGGCGAGAGGAACCGGCATTTAAGTTAAAGTTTGGCATGGTGGAGATATAGACAGACACACAAGTGTTTCAAGAGTAGTAGTGGTAGAGTAGAGCCGTTGTTGTCGCCGTTTTTTCAACATTAAAGTCCATAATAATAGTTGGCGGTGGTGTTGGTGGTGCGGTGGTGTAGTGAAGGGAGACAAGCTCTAACTGTTAGTTTGTTGTGCTAGAAAACGGTGAGATGATGATGATGAGCAGGGAATTTCTCTGTCTGGCTTTAGCAGAGTTCTCTACTACTCTACTGTAGAGTCATCGACTGGGCGTGTCGGCTCGGCTCGGCTCTTTCGTACATTGCTTGCTATCACTTTTACTTAACATGCTCATATTATAAAAGAGTGGGAGAGAGAGGAAGGAAAAGAATGAGTAAGAAGAAGACTCAAATATATGTGGAGAGTGAGAGAAAAGAGTAAAGTTTAGGAGAACTCTGTGTGTTATGTGTGCATCTTCATCCATACAGGAAAGGAAACTATCATCAAACATCGTCTTCTTCTTCCCTTCCCAAATATATTTCATTTCTCTGTGTGTGTTTTGACTGCGAAAGTAGATTAATAAAAATTATTCGTGGAAAAGTAGCTAGAATATAGGGGATATAAGGTAGGAAAAGGAAAAAAAGAGCAGTGGAATGTTGCATTGTGTGTTTTTTAATTGAGGGTGAAGGTAGCTCTGGAATGAAAAGTTAGAGATAGACAGATATCTAAATTATTACCGCACTTGCTCTCTGTCTCTTTCTCTCTCTCTCTTCTTTATTAACCCATCTTTCTGTCTCAGAGGAAAAGGTTTTCCCTTCGGTTGTGCAGGAGAAAGGCAGGCAGAATAGTCTCATATCGTATTTTGGACAGTTGGAAAAGGAATTAATTGTGAATTGTTTATTTAATTGGCTAAGGAGATTATCCATCAGTTATTTTCCCTGAGTGGAGGAAATTTTTTTAGTTGAGTTTTGTTGGAAATGTGAATAATATGAGATTAAATATTTTGGGGGTATATTATTTCCAGGAAGTTAATGCTGTAGTTTTACTGGTTTGAGAAGTTTCATGTGTTGTGGAGTTGGACAGATAACTTTAAGTTTGAAAAAGTGAACTGTGTGCAATAAAATATCATCAGTTGTGAGTTAGATTGTCTGTGGAAAAAAAGGTATGTGGATGAAATTCAATGTGCAAAATTTTATTAAGTGTTTGTTTCGTTTCGTAGAAGATAAAGTAGTTAAGGTTTATGGAGACTGGTAAGAGTTTTTCCCCAGCAGAATAGTTCACAAATTGGAGACAACTTTGCTGAAAAATAAGTGTTATCTTTCGTCTCTTAATTTGTGTTTGGGGATATAACGCAGTTATTTTTGCATTACAGCACCGATCGCTTCCTTAATTAATGCATCAGACTAGATGGCAGCTTAGAGAATTTATAAAAATTTTGATAGGAGTGCCATAATTTGCATATCACCACTGGAATACTCGATTGTGGTCATATTCATTAATAGCGGGTCTTAATCATAAATTATCTGCTGGAATCCGTTAATGCAAATTCACAAAAAGTTTTCCTTCAATTTCCTAGCACACTTGATTTATTCATTAAAAACAAAGCCATTCCATGTGAACAAAAATGAAAGGAAAATATGCATATTTTTGCAAGCAAATTGATGTTGCTCTTAAGTAGGTAATTTAAATATAGGTATCCATGTGACTGAACTAAACTCATGAATACATGTGGTCACAGCAGCACACGTACATAGGTACATACTTAATATTAGGTTGATTGGTCATCGGTTACACAAGTAGTTATTTATAGGAATGATTTAGTTTATTGCACAGTAGTTGGTCTTTGTTTGTGACACATGAATTGCCATCACAGCCGTTACCACTTTCCATTCCCAATCGTTTTTAAGCTTAATAGTTGTCATTCATCAAGATGCGAAGATGTTCTTCTTGTGTGTGCATGCGCTCTTGTTTGAAGAAGACATATCCATTCCAAACGCTAAATTTCTTAATAGTTCATCTTATCATAATTCGCAGTTCGTGACATGTTATGTTTATGATTTTCTTACAATTTATTAAATCTTGTTAAACAGGCTTTGATTATGTGACCTGTAACTTGAGAGAAGAAGAAAAAGAAACAAAAAAGTACAAATTACCACTCATTGAATCATTTATTCATTAAACAAAAATGGCGAAAAGACAAATTAAACAGAATGAGTGGTACATGTCGCCATGGTTTTCGTTCCTACTACTGCCATGCATTCCAAACTACTTGTATATTTTTAATGTGCGTTAATGGCAGTAATTTAAAGAGGTTTCAAGAGTGTTTGCAAGAGTCCGTTTTTCAGACTTGGTTTCAGCATCCTCGCATATATCGCTTAAACATTACGTGTTTGTTAGTTGGCGTTTTGGCATGCTTTAAAAAACTCAGAGATTCTCTCCTCGTTGGTCGGCATAATATAATCACTGTATAAAAAGCAAATACATTTTGGATATAACATCTACTACTGAAGTTGGTGAAGTAGTAAAAAAACATGCACATTTTCCTAAGGCTATTTGATGAGTTGCTTAACCAAGCATATAGTTTTGCCGGTGGTGTGTGTGGTGGCGGTGGCGTATCATATACTTACCTATTATTATTGCGATTATGATGGACTTGTATGAATATTCGTATAGATAGATGCATTGTGTTTGTGTTCTGGCATGCCACCACCATCATCATGCGTCTCTGTCTATCCTCTTGTAAAAGATTGGTTCCAGCGTGAGCATCATGTTCTCTCTCAGCGTCTGTTGCGCTTCTCTTCAAGTCTTTTGGTTAGAATTTTTTAGTCATAAATAAATCCTCAAATAGTTATGCATATATAGCTATTCAGATAAAAAATGTATATCAAATGGTCAATCATATATGGAGAGTAGAGAGATAGATATAAATGCATGCAGATGTATATGTGTGTTACGTTATGTGTATGCAAATGTGTTACAATGCAATAAAAAAGTTCATCTTTTTACCCTTTTCACCATAACATGATATTATGCAAAGGAAGACAGCTTTTTGTCTGTTTACACAGTGCTTACATTATCATTACTGCAGCAGCAGTTTTTTTTATTTACTGGGATGATGGGAAGGGTAGGATTAGCAATGGCGAGAAAAGTTCATAATTTTGATGATGATGTTGTTAAAGTGTGCTGGGTTGAGAGTGTGTACTGTCGCTGAATCTCGGTACTCATTATTATTGTTATTATCGAGCTTGAATTCATGGCATACGACTGTAACGACTTGCGACCACGAATTCTACGAAAATCTTTTTTTATATCTAGTCAGCACATATTTTTGTTCCACTCATACTCACTATTACTCATCAGAGGCTCTCAAATTGTGTAATTAGCTTTAGAGCTGGATAGACACACATAGCTTCTGACAAAATACGATATGATGATTGAACAGGCATCGTAATCATCTTTTTCATTGCCAATTTTTCAACTAGTCATGGTCATCCTGTGGTAGCTTCACGGTAGATTTGCATGCATCATCAAAAATATGTGTGCAAGGAAAAAGACAAAAAACTGCGTGCTCCTTTTTGTGCCTTGAAGGCAGGAAAAATCCAATCTCTGGAAGTGGCACCAAGTTGCTAGGCAACGCTTTAATCAATTCTTACATTGTCTCAAATATTTTTACTGGACAAAACTGATTTGGTAGGTTGATCTCGGGTCTGTGAACGATACTATTAAAAATGCAGAGATAAGCATCGCGAAGATGAGAGCACGAGCTCAAGTTGATGTCTGGTTGACACTCTTGTATATATGGCCATTCAAGTTGATTTTTAGTAATTTTTATTATTACACTGTAATTATGTTGAAGGCATAAATTGTGCTGTTGCTGCTAAATATTTTTTTTACTGTGGTTGATGATCTTGCAAAGAAACACGTACTATGTATAGTATTTTTGTGCATGCCTAAGCCACACAGAGAGAGAGAGAGTGTGTGTGCAACAATATTTTTACACCCACGCCTCATTGTTTTACGATGTTGGAATGTTCCTTAAGCGTTTTTGACTAAATGCGATCCAAAAAGTGTAATCTCAGTAGAGATAAATAGGTAGAGAGAAACAAGATCTCCTTAATCATCACAGTTCCTTATACTGAAAAATTCAAATTCTTTCCGACAAGTTGCACCACAAAATTTTCCTTTTTAAGGTAACAACTTTGTCAAGAAGTCAACCAGTGTCGCCAGTTTTTTTGTCCCTTTTCATTTATTTCTCTATTCAAAAGATTAAAGGCTTATTGTGCAAGAGGTATTAAAATATTTAGTGGAAGCGAGGTTTTATTAGTGGCCGCTTTGCTTCGTGTCACTGTTTTTTGTTCTTAAAGCATTGCCGTTTCCCAAGAAAACTTTATGCTTCTTGTTGCTGGAGAAATCAAATGTCTCATATTCCTATAGTTCATATATTACATTTCATTTGATATGGTTTACCATTCATATGAACATGTATTAAGTACAGCTTGCTGTAGCTAATTACGTGGATTGGTTGGAAAGAATCGGCATTTTGTTATCGTCTGTTTGTCTTTGTTGAAACGTGAAAATGTGTCCATAAAAATATCAGCATGACATCCGTATAGACATTCTTGTCATGCCTTCCACATAAATGCCGGTTCGAATACTTCAGCAAAATTTGAGTGGAAAGGGGGCACACACACACATGAGGAAGGAAACTTTTTGGCTATTTAGTTGTTGTGGGAGTACTGGGATGAAGAGAAAAAGAAATTGTGGATTGAGCTTAACACGTAGAAAGACACGACTGGTTTAGTGGTGTTATATCTTTCTTCTGAGAAACGACATAAACTGTAAAATATTGTTTCTTCTCCTCTTCTAATTGACATTTCATTTTGGAGGTTATCTGCCTGTTTGAGAGTAAGAAATGAGTCAAGACTATTAAATACACTGAGTTCACAATGGCTACATAGCTGTCATTTTTTTCTTCAGTAGGAAAATGCTTTCTGAAACAATTATTTATTCGAAAATATTCAGTAAGCTAAACGCATGCGTGAAAAACATGAAATAGTGAAGATTCAAATTCATCTGCTCATGGATTTCTTTTTAAAAAATTCGAAAGAGGCCTATTTCATGCGTAGTGCTTTTGTCAAAAGTGACACAGAAATCTAGTGAAGTACTCGTGTGTGTGCACTGGGAAAAAAATGAGCTGATAATGATAACTACTGACAAACCCAAACCCTGAACATTTTTATGCCTTGTTCTAATGTTGTAAATTGTGAAGGATTTCGTATGAATGGTTGCGGTTTATTTTGTAAGTTTGCGTTAACCAAACCACGATACCACTCCACCAAAGCCATTTCTACTCATGTCTTACGTCTTGTTAGAAAAGTCACCCTTTATTGAACTCATATTGCTTCACAAACATGGTTTCTATCAAGAGGAAAAAGGGTGTAACGCGGTATGAGAGAGTGTAAACTGCACAAAAATATCTCTAGCAAAAGGAAGAAGGGTAGTAGTAAATTCTCTCCATGTGAATGAATGCATTTCACTGTGGAAAAATAGACATATTGCTAAATAGTAACTGACACGAGGATATATATGTACGTACACGAAGAGAATAGAGGGATTTTAAAGGTTTATCTGTCAGCATGGGATTTTAGTGTATAGCTATTTATTATATGGTTTACGATGGGTTGGGTCGTTCACATGAGCATGAACACTCAACACTGGGGTTGTTATGAAGTCATAAGTCATCGTCATCATGACAAGATATTATGTGATCTAAATAAATTTTCGTTGCTTCTCTTTCTCTCTTGGCTTTTTACACAAAGATGAAGAGTTGATTTGATGGAAGGAGATTGTTTGCACACTTGCACACTACAAATGAGACGATATTGCAGTGGAAATAAATATTAATTCGTTTGTGGAGAAGTTAAATGTACGAGGGAGACGAGATATTAATTGAATGAGAGAGATTTATTTATTTAACCTCAGTGTCGACCAAAAATCTCGTTATCATTAACAACTGTGTATATGGAGCAGTTGTGTATACTCTAATGATAGTTGACCCATCCATTTACCAAAAACTAATATTTTTCTTGCTACTGCACAGATAGATGATTCATTCATGAAGGAACGATTTTTTTATGAGAGAGCAGTGTGGGCTCTCTGAATACCTATAAATGAAATGTAGCTCCAGAGAGTGTAGTGATTGGTTAAAATTGAATGATAAGTGGAACTGAAAAGAAGGATTAAATAAACAACGAAGGATACGTCATGCATATTGAATTCCGCAGGTTCTCGTAAACATACATATTAGCTGTAAGAATAATGCAATAAATTTCCTTCCATTTGATTATCTCCGTTTGTTTGTGTATTCATATCTCTCTGTCTCGTTTTACATGGAGATAGTTTAAGTGAAACATGAGAAGTCAAAATGGAAACCTTGTATATGGTGGAATGGAGTAGTGTAGATAAGCGAAGTATTATTATTGATAAGAGAAAAAATATTGAGATGGATCAAATGTCAGTGGAGAGAGCATGCACGCTATGATGCACCATGTCGTAAAAAATTTAATCTAATGATTTGGTAAATGGACATGTTTGGTAGTGTATGCATCATTCATCATCCGTCACATCACTGAGAATACCTGCCTCATTGCCTATACGACTATAAAGTTGGATTCCTTCATTGTCCCATTCTTTTTTATTCGGTTTGCATGTTCGAAAATTTCTGAATGAATGACGATACAATAATTGACAGGCATGCATTCTTTATTACCTCGTGTTCTGAAAAAAACGATCTTCTTCATTCATTTTTAATTCTTCATTCAATCAGATCAATAATCAATAATTTAATACTGAGCTGTACTCTGTGTTAGAGATAAGCATTGATTTTTTCTCGATTTTCAAAGCATCCCGCCTCGCACATAAATCTTTTGTCTTATCAGCTTGATAACCATTTTTTAAATCCCTGTGGACATAGCGGTAGTGAAAAGAGGATCGATATAATCCATATCTCACGATGGTGTCATATTTTTTAATCCATGAAGGATATTGAACGACTGCATGTTCCAATTATAATTGAAACGTTGCGCTGCATTTTCTTCATTAGCTTTAAAAAAACTCTTTGAAAAGTTGAAAAAGAAACAAATGACTCATGAAAAAACATAAACACACTTTTGAAGGTTTCGAAAGCATACCTTGAACTGTGTGTTTGTGCCATTTATAATCTGTTTTTTATGAAAGCGCCATATTGCCTTTTTGCAAGTTTATAGTTGATGGTAACATAACACCAATATATTTTCCTCTGATAACGGGATATAGTGGTTTCGTTGATTACTGCCTATTAAACGCTATTGCATGTCATGTCCTACAAAAGAAAAATATTTTTTAATCTTGTAAGTGGATGGATCCTCCTAAATGCTTCCTTTTATTTCTCTTCAAGCTTATGAGAAAGCGTTTGAGAATTTTTCATGATGCCACATGCACAACATTTATGTCTTGTTCAGTTGGTTTTTAAATATCAAGCTAGAGAGAGAAGAGAGAGCATGCATTTAGGTCACCAATGATACACAGTCAATAAAAAGCCATGCTTGCGTGAAATTTACTGCCGAATTGGTATCGCGAAATTCGCGAAAGCATTTTTGTGTTGTCTTGACAGGAAATGGAAAACGCTGTCTCTCGTGTAGCGCTTCTTTTTCCTCCTTTCTTTCCACTTGTTATTCATATCATCAACTCTCCCTAAAAAATATATCGGGAAAATGTACTAGTATGTTTTTTTGCGATTGTGCAAAGATGATGCAATGCAGGGATGTGTACATGAGAATTGCGAATTTTATATGCAGTGGATTATAGGATGAGAATGGAAAGAAGAAAATTGGTTTTGATTGTCTTTTGGGATCCACACAACTGCTTTTTTTTGGTTGATTAGCTTCTCCTCCACTGTCTTCGCTGAGAAGTTGCTATTGGCATTTTTATTAATATTTAGATAATCCTTTTAGCGATTTATGCTCTCGCATGAGAAGGAAGACTGGTAGTCAAACCAGAGTCGGTTCTATTGATTCCTCTAAAGACAAACGGACGGATGTCGCCTATTATGCATGTATTTTAGGGGCTTAGTGGGGGTTCATTATTTTCTAGGCTTGGCTGAGATTGAAGGGAGAAGAGCTCAATAAAAAGTAATGCGGAGAGGAATAAATTTGAATAGATAATGGATCATTACAGTTTTTCTTGTAGACTTTTAGTGAGCTGACATCTTAAAGATTTTTATAGCGTTTCGGTAGCAGTTCTCCCTCAAACGCTGTTATTATGAGTGTACTATAATTAAATTGTTGAACAAGTAGTTATCAAAGAGGAATACTGTCAATGGATGTTTATGAAGGTTTTTGTTTCATTGTGTAGCTAAGTAAATATTTTTTATTTGTTTCCACAGGCTGACTATTATTAGCCATGTCTGACGATGCGAACAGGCCCTCCGGGGCTGAGTCTCCAGAGCCGATTGTAGTGAACGGCACATCAGAAGATGACAGGGCAAATTTAAGGCCTGCTGACATTGACGCGGTGAGTTGGTCGAGGATATCTTAATATAATATTTTGGATGGAGTGATGAATTTGATAAATTACTGGTTTGTTGGTTTGTTGACAGGACGTGAAAGAGATGGAGCGGAGGAAGCGTGTGGAAGCAATCATGAACAGCAAAATATTCCGCGAGGAATTGGAGAAGATAATAGAGCAACAAATGAGGGAGGGCGGTCCTGGAACGGGGACCCTCCTCCAGCAAATATCGGAAATGATGGGGGCAACTACAAGTTGGCGCGGCAGCATGTTGTTTCGAGGCGGCTCATGTGTCATTCCAATAAATGACATTCGTGGAGTGGACACAATTGCGTATGCCAAAGGAGAGAAAATGTCGCGATGCAAGTTGGCAGCTCTGTATAGAATTATCGACATTTTTGGATGGTCGCAAAATATCTACAACCACATTACACTTAGAGTCAGCCATGATCAAGCACACTTTTTAATCAACCCTTTCGGCATGCTCTACCATGAAATCACAGCTAGTTCCCTCATTAAAGTTGATGTACAAGTAAGCAAGCAAGTCACCTGTGAAAGCATCTGTCAAACTTATTCAGGTTCTCGTCAGTGAACTAATTTTTTTTATATTATTATTCTGAAATCTGCAGGGCAACGTTGTTGAGCCTGGGACAACCAATTTAGCCGTGAACATTGCCGGTTTTACCCTGCACTCGGCGATTCACGCTTCACGGCCAGATCTTAAGTGCATTGTTCACCTACATCTCCCTTCAGTTGTTGCTGTGAGTGAATTGTTTTTTGCAAAAATGCGACTTTCTTTGAAAATGTTTATCTTGCCATGATAAAATCTAACGCTTCATGTTTTTCATATTGTTTTGGTGTTGTAGGTGTCAAGTTTGAAGTGTGGATTGATGCCAGTTTGTCAGGAGGCTGCTATTATTGGAGAAGTTAGTTACCACGACTACAATGGAATTTTAATAGATGCTACAGAGAAAGATCTCATCATTCGCAACTTGGGACCGTTTAACAAGGTAAACGAATATAATCTTTTTTTATTACTTTTCATCGTTTCATCTCATCATAAAAATATCATTTTGTGGTCTCTGGGATGGCCTCAATAATGAGATTTTTAATTTATGATGATTTGTTCAGGTTCTTTTCTTGAGAAATCATGGCGTTGTGTGTTGTGGAGAAACCGTTGAGGAAGCCTTTTTGAATACCTACTACACGGTTTTGGCATGTGAAAGTCAGGTGAGAAATCGCTGTGTACCCATTTATTTTATTAGTTTTTTAATAGCTTGTTTGGAGGAGTACGAAAAATAATCTATTTTTAAATCTCCTCGTTTAGATGAAGATCATGCCTGTTGGTCTTGACAATGTGATACTGATGTCAGATGAGGCAAGGAAGCGTGCATATGAAACAGCACGGCATGGAGGTGGCGGTGTAAATAGTCAGGAGGAAGGTCATATTTCGACAGAAGGCAAGTCAGCAGAACCCAGAGAAAAGCGAGATGGTAGGAAATGGCGGTATGGAGAGCAGGAATTTGAGGCGTTGATGAGAGCACTAGATAATGCTGTGAGTGGAAAATAATTATTTTAGTGATTGTTAGACAATTGTTGCAGTCGTTTTATATTCATATCTCTATTTATATGAAACAGGGCTACCGCACTGGTTATATGTATCGCCAACCTCTCATAAAGAATGATGGTCCACGTCCAAAGTATGATGTTGAATTGCCTCCTGCAGTTTCCTCTCTAGGGTATTTGCTCGAGGAGGAGGAACTGTATAAAAACAAGTAAGACATTTATATATTCGCAAAAGAAGCCCAATGAAAAATAATGGCTTGTTCTAATCCTACAAAATCTTCATACCATCAAACTTTTCTCAATTTCTGATCCACAGTCCAAACTGGAAGAAGTTTATGGAGGGTCGTCGAGGATTTGAGAAGACAAGGTGGTTGAACTCACCGAACGTTTACCAAAAAGTTGAGATCCTTGAAACTGGAACCCCTGATCCCAAGAAGATTACAAAGGTAGAAGTTGTGACTGTTCAGTCGGCATCTTAAAAGCCTCCTCTTTCTCTGTTCTTCTTGAAAAAAAAATGACAGTTTCTTTAGATCTTACTTTAGGGCTTCATTACTATTCTGATACATTCTAACAATGATCATGTATGTCATAACTTTAAAGAATCTATACCAGCACATAATATTCATTCTCTCTCTGATAGAGATACAGATTCGTAGCCTGAACTATATGCTAGGAGGGGAGGAGTTTTTTGCTAACTAGCTCTCTAGAAGTATATATATACATATATAAAGTAGATACAGTAAAGGTATAGCTTTGTATCAGTTTAAATCATAAGAGTGAATAGAATGCTAATAAAAAATCAAGTTTCATTTGCCTAATTGCATTGATTAATAAGTGAAATGCTCCAATGCTCGGCTTCAAGAAAAATATCTCACTGCCCTCTAGACGTTTATTATTACAAGTTTAAAAGATTGCTTTGAGTGGGCATTTGAATCTCTGTGTCTTGTAGCCTTGGAAACAATTTTCAAAGATGTAGGCATTTTGTAGATTTGAAATAGTTTTTTAGAGTAGATTTCGGTGAGATAAGAGTTTTTTGCAAATATCGCCGTTTTTTAAAACAATTACACTACTAACTACATACACTAGTATTTCAAGAACAAGTAATGCTGTGTTGCCATCTCATAATTCTGCCAAATATGTAATACATTACATTTTACTACTACTAATAATAACTAGATATTTAAATATATAATAATTATGCTACCATTGTTTGCTATATCTTTAAAAAATATGTTAAGGAGACAGTTTGAAATTACGAGGAAAAGCTTGTCTTGTCAAAATTACTTCCTATAAATTGGTACATCAACTTTAATACACATTTATTACACAAATAGACATTGAGACGCGCTCCGTTGCTAACATTTCTTAATGATGTCTATAATAGCCTTAAAAACATTTGGTAGGAAACTAATTACAAATTCTACTGCCAATTTCCTTTTTTCTTCAAAAAAAAAGCGTAACACTCAACATTTTTACTTGATCCCACCGTTTCTGAACAATGTCTCAAAAAAAAACAATACAAGAAACCAATTAAGACATACTCATGTAATTTATTCGCAGTTAACACTTTAAAATGCATTTTAGATCACTCTCATATTAACAGTGTGGAAAATTTTGTGAAACACTTGGATATTTTCTCCGGTTGTGTAGTTTCTACTAGTTTTACTTTAATTGTTTAGTGCTTTATGTATATACAGTATCCGTGAAAAAAGAAAAAAAAATACTTATTACACATTTATTTCTCAATGCTACTCTCCTTCGAGAAAGCTGAGAAGTTACATTTATTGTTGCTTTCTATTGGCGTGTTTTTTAGTGTTCCAAAAAAAGTGTTATTAGCTGACAGTGATTTTTGACGGTCTAATAAATTTTCTTTTGGATTGCTGATTGCTTACTCAATTAAAAGATGAAGTGCAAACAAAAATTGCATTTTATTGCATAATGGATTTTATATATGTGTACTGTGTACTCTGTCATAATATCAGTGAAAATCAAACTGCTCTACATATACACTCTGAACATACCTAATTTTAACTTTAGCATAATATTAATTACTAGTTAGCTTCTACTACTGGACTACGGTTTAATTAAGAATTTGAAGGGACTCTTTTTACTTTAAAATCATTGCTTGTGAGTTCGTGCCTGTTCTGCTCTTTCAAGGGTGGCATTTTTTGTATGAAACGCTCCACCATCTTGTCATGCATTTTTTTCTCTCGAAATAGAGATTGCCTCTTGAGTGATTTTTAATTTCCACACAAAAGATTTGTCATTTATCTCTGGAGTGTGCTGTTAACTCTCTGCAAGACAAAACCACCATATGATTTTGAAAAAATTAAATTTTAACTACTCACTTTATACTAACACAACTTGTTACCTTGTTACTCAACCATCCAAAATGATTTAGTGGAACAGGCACTGATGCTAATCTCTCTGTATTTTTTCTAATGCTATATGACCTTTTTTTTTAAAAAAAAACTTTGTTTCTCTGACGTTGTTTTTAACTAGTAATTTGTGTGGTTTTGTCTTGCAGTGGGTTGCGGAAGGATCTCCTACACATGGTACCCCTGTAAAAATTGAGAACACGTTACAGTTTGTACCTAAGGGTACGGATCCTAAGGAGTTTAAAAAATTACAGCAACAGGTAATGTCACATTTCCTTAAGATGACAAGTTACATCGGTTTTTTTCCCCGTTTCCGGTTTTTTCTCCTTTTTTTATTTCGATGAGTATCAATTGTTAACCCCGAAACTGTAGATTAAAGAAAACAGACGAGCTGGAGGTTTGAGTGCTGGACCCCAATCGCAAATTCTGGAAGGCGTCTCCTGGGAGGAAGCTAAACAGGTTCAGGTAGATCATATTTATAACATTTGTATTGGGGAATGACAGATTTGATTTGTATTTGAGAGATGGATGTGTTTTTTATGGTTTTGGGAAATAATTAGGATGCCAGTATGAGCAGCACTGGAGATCAAGTTATCCTTGTTGGTGCTGCCTCAAAGGGCATTATCCAGCGAAACTTTCAGCACCATGCTGTCGTGTACAAAACACCATACGCAAAGAATCCATTTGATTCCATCACTAATGAGGATATCGAGGAGTACAAACAGGAGGTCCAAAGGAAACAAGGAGGTTGGTGTTCGAAAATATGAGTTTACTAATTTTTGTGAGTTTCCTTTTAATTACATATCTGTTTTCATTTCTTTCAACCCTTTTAGGTGACGGGCCAACGTCCCTTGACGAATCAACACCAATTGTTTCTCCTGTAGATAACACAGACGAAGACTCCAGAGACGGTAAGTACTTGTTCATTGGAATGATGTGATCAGTGATTTAATTTTCGTCGGTCTACTACAATTTTTGAAAGTATATTTTAATGTCATTACCTTAAAATGTGGTGATGGGTATACATACGTAGAGCATATTTGGAAAATTATTAATGTATTAATTAATTGTGACGGTGGCGGTAACAATTAGTGAAATTGGTGATGGGCTTATATGGGAGCATAAAATTATGGTTAATTTTTCAACAGCTGGGCGCCCACAAGTACTGCAGATCGAGACTAAGCAAGTTCCACGTGCAAGTAAACCAGAAGTTGTACAAAGTGATGGTAATTTATTTTGGTTTAATACTTCACAACAAATGTCCCTCGGTCCACGTATTCCGTAGCACTCTTATTATTTCATAGTTGGCTTGTATTGTATTTAATGTGCTACGTTTCGTTTGGTACGCTTATCTCAAATGATTAAAATTGCACTTAAACCATCGACTTATCACTGTAAATTTAGCAAAATTCAGCAGAATCACAAGAGATACAGAATATTTTTTATAAAGCCTCCCTGCTTGTAAATTTGCATTGCTTTGCATGTTGTTAAATATAAGTGTTGTAGTTGTATTGCTTAAATGAACTTTTTTATTTTTTTGAAATAACAAATGATTTTTTGCGCATGCATTTTTCATGATTTTGCTACTGGCATTTTTTTCAGCGAATGATTTGCCAGATCCTTATGTTGCTCGTTCAAAATCTGCCCGGTTCCCCCGTGAGCGTAAGTTTGATGAATGAAAACTACTAACAATTCGTTTTTTTTTGCTTTTCTTAACAACTGTATAATTTTGCATGCCTTAAATATTTTGTGTAACGTTGCCGCATCATAAAATCATGCATTTTTCTGTGCCAGTTGAAAGCAAGATAAGACAGAGACGCTGGTCAGGTTCTGAGAAAAATCCTGGGAGCAAAAGTAAGTCACACTAGCACTACGTTTTCATAATAATTTATAATTCGACAATGCGGAGCCTTACCTACATTTTTCGACGATCATGAAAAGATAATTAAGAGTTTTACTTTTTATAAGAATAATTATTTATATTTGCATGTGCATGTTGCATGCTTTCTAACTGTGCATGAGGTTTCCAACAGTTGCTGTTGGTTATCTATAAGGAGCGATGATACATGCATATTGAAAATTATTGCACACCCCACGTCCCCTTTTGATTTAGAAAACCGTCAATTTTTTTTATATTCTGAGTTTCCTGATGTGATTTGTATTTTTAGGCGAAGCGGCAGTTAATGGTGAGGAAGAAGCCCATCGCAGTCAAGAGCCTGTAAGATTGACAAACGTATTAAAACACAAAAAATTAACAAATTAATTACACAATTTAAAACTGACTATAGGTTTTGAAGCAATGATTAATTAAAATGCGTGGTATTTGTCGTTTATCAGGGTTCACCGGTTAAAGATATATCAACGGAGGACTCATCATCGAAAGCGACTGAGAAGAAGAAGAAGAAGAAGGGACTAAAAACTCCTTCCTTCCTGAAAAAGAAGAAGGAAAAGAAGAAGACGGACGAGTCATAAATTTTTTACCAATATTTAGGCTTTAGTTGATTGTTTAGGGAGTAAAAATATAACTGGTGGTGTTGGTGGTGTCTCTAATGCTTTCATCATTTTTAAATATGTAAGCATCTCAGCTATTTGTATTACTAGTTTGATTGAATGCTTGATACGACTTAGAGGACCAGGATTGAAAAATGACATTTAAAAAACTGTGTATAGTAAATTCAGTGACTTGACATTCAAATCTTAAAATTTCAAACGTGCAAAGAAAGAAGCCAGCAAGAGAGCGAGTGAAGAAATGACAAGAAAATTCGACCACCTCTAATGTTTCTCCCTTCTACATTTACAACAGCAGCTTCTCTAGACGAAAATATCCCCTTTCAAATCTGAAGTGAGTCAGTGGCCGTTTGTTTTTTGACTCTACTCAAAATATTTTTTTGAGTGAATGGACACTATTGATTACCGTATTAAAAATGAATGCTTCCAAGTGTAATTTGCAACAGAACCTTTGTAAGTATGACGCTACGAAAGAAACTCTGGAGTTCAGCATGATTGTTGTCGTCGTGTTTTCTAAAGTAGCAGCAATATTAATTTAACTATCAGATATCCTTGCAGAAAAGTGTAATATGTAAAAAATGTTATACTTATGAATAATTATAATAATGTATGCTATTAATGTAATTATTGCGACAGTGCTAGAGTTTCACATCGAAATGCTGACTTTTTTTTTGACTCTCACATAGAAACTGGTAAATGTGCTCTTTCAGAATTTAAGAGAGGTCAGGTATTTCAAAGGGAAATAAAAAATTTACAATGTACTATAATATTTAGGAGTATTTAATTAGAGCAAAACATTTTCTTCGTTTAAAGAAAAAACTGACTGTAACTTAAAAACTTTACTTGTACGGACTTTTTAGCTATGTTTTATGCTATTTAACTACTTTATCCTGTAAACTGAAATTTATGTGCATGACAAGTACAGATATGTTAATTTATATTTAAAAATTGAAACACACACACATGTTCATATATTTAGAAAGCCAGAATAATTGACAGATTCATTTAGTTAGTGTAGAGCACTACAAAAAACATAATTAAAAATGGTGTAGAGACAACTTTTAATTTTCGAGATAATTGTTATCATGATTGCTGTTGCTATAATTAAAAATATTAGTTTTTAGTTAGCAAAATGGACATTTATTATATGACACACAACAGTGTACTGTAGATTATAAAAACCTTGTTTTCCCCCTCTACATAGAGTATAGTCTATACTTGCTATAGAAATGCTGTAAAAGTATGAAAAAAGCCTGCAAAACGTCTAAATAGTAATTGTCACTATTACAATTATATATTATTATTATATTTACATGTTTGTGTCTATTCATCATACAATTTATCTATAATATTTGTTAAAAACAAGTGTGGTAAAATATAACTCATCTTTAAAGGACTTATCGATATTAAAGCCATACTAATTACTTTGTATAGGAATTTCTAGTTGGTGAGAACAATTCGCCGCTGCTCTTGTCTACTGTCATTTTTTACTTGTGAAAAAAATCATGGAACAATTTATACTTACTCTGTATGGTTATCAATTATATAATATGTTAGGTGTGTAAAAAATGGAGTGTTCTTTTTTGTGTTTGCTGTGCCCGTGTCACATAGGTTCACCAATTTCCTACTAAAATTACTATATACAGTACATACACACACATAAGAATACAACATAAATGAATGACGCCTTGCAGAAAAATGCTGTTACTACTGCTAACGCCAACATATACTACTACTGTTACGAACAAAACATAATAACATGGAGGATGTGAAAAAAAAACAACTAGTCTTCACAGCAGCTGAAGTTTAAATTCCTTGCTACTGTTCAACAATATATTAGACTTAAATGTTAACAATTTTTTTAAAATCCAAAAGTGTACTGTGAACAACTAGAGATTCGAATCAGTTCACTAAAAATAGACCGCAACATCATGGAAATATAATCTATAAATGTACCATTTTAATATCAAGCATAGCTCAGGATATTTTATAACAACTGCACAATTACAAGTTTCAGTATCACATCTTTTTAGAGAGAAAAAAACATTTGACTGCCACCAAGATTATATCTAAAATAGATAAAAAAATATTATGCAGCTTAAAATATGCAGTTATTATTATTACATGTTATTATTATTAATGTATAAGTAATGGAAGATTTCATAATTATTACATACATACATAATAAGTTGCATGTGATAAAAATTGAAAAACTCATCGTTGTAAAATATCTAAACAAATACCTATCTATATAAATTGTTTATATAATAATCTAGATAAAAAATATCTACAAAAAATTCCAACCAGCATGATCAAGTTGTCATTTGTCATACAAAATATTATACATTAATAATAATAATATACCGCGAAGAAGCGGAGTGAAAGCAAAAAAAGTTGCACTGAAGAAGATGGGATCCAAGAGGGACATGGGGAAAGTTTAATTGTACGAATTATGATGACCCCTCTCGTTTCCTAGACTTTAAATTTGGAATGGAAACAAATATACCGGTCCAATTTTTTGGGAATAATGTTGCGGACAGAGAGAGAGAGACAGACATGCAATTTTAAAGCTGCTAGTGCAATTGAAACATGACTCTAAAGATGAAGATGGGTTGCTTATAATTCTACTGGCGGTATATTTACAGCATGATCAGAGCGGTGATCGTGCCTTGTTTCTAAATAAATAATCAAAATATTATGATTGCTTTTGCGGAATCATAAGAAATCTATTAAATGTTGTTACTATGCATGTTGTTGTATGCGGTGAAAGCAGAAACTTTCTCTAGCTGTTAGTAAAACTACTGATAAAACTGTATGAGGCCTCACTTTGTTAAAATACTTATTGCATAGGCAAGCATTTCATCGCCACCATCAGAAAAATTAACGATTTTTTAGTATTTTTCAGTAAAGAAGAAAACTGCACTTTTCTGAAAATTACACGCATAACAAATGGAAGTAGTTTTCTGATGGTGGGGAAGAGATTTTTTTCCATGTTTCTATAAAAAATATATAGCAAAGGAGTTCATATGTGCTACTGCTTTAAATGTATTGTATCTAAATTAGGTATTTTGTAGAGATTAGAAATCTTAAAATTGTTTTAAAACAACAACAAATTTAAACACTGCCACATCATGGAATCTTTTTACGGTATAAATCGTAACAAAAATAAAGTGGATGGCTAATGTAACTTTCCTCAAAAATATTTCATATTATAACGCATTATATTAGAAATCAACTACTAAAAATTAACTCTTAAATAACCGTTTTTCTACTATTGTACGCATTACTATTCATTCTTAAACATTGAAATACCGATAAATTTATTGTGCTGTCAACCTTCCTTTCTCCAAGCAAGATGCAAGTTTGGTAGTGGTTGATGGCAAAAAGTTAGCGAAAAGCACCATTTTTAAAATAATTTTCCCATTGCATCATCGGAACCGTCCTTACAAAATCTTGTGTTTCCTCTTATTATTCATTTGATAGAAGTTTTCGATAAAAAATATAAAAATACCTTTTCAGTTGTCTAGAAAGTTTATACATAAGTAATTCGAAAACACGCGTCCAAACACACGCTCAAATAAATTACAGATATAACCATTTACTATACGAAGAGCTGAATCTGAGAGGGGAGAAAATATGTTGTAGCGCACATCACTATACCAGACTGTGTGGCGAAAAAGTGAAAGTTGGCAATATTTTTGTCCTGGTGAAAGTTTTCAATTCATATGATGAATGTGATTCTTATATAGTCTGTGCAGAGTGCAGCCGAGATTTTCACTGGTATATATGGTTTGCTTAGCTGATTTCTATACGATTTTTAAAATGTAAGGCAAATGCTGCTCTAGGAAAGAAAATACTTTTAGAGTTGATTGTACATTTTCGTGTATGTAAGAAGGAATGACATTTTGGGAAAAAACTGCTGATTGAACTTGTTGAACAATTGGTGCTTTAATTATTTCCTATAATTATTAGTTTGACTGACATGTGCCAGTCGTAAAAATGTGTACTTCATAAAAATTACATATTAACGCTTGATTAATGATACGTACTACTTTCTACTGTAATATCCTTGTAATACGCTTAAAAATATAAGTTGTACGTAAAAATATCTGTTTGAAATATTCAATTCTATACATTTCGAGACGGTTTAGTCTCAGGGGCTTCTAGAAAAATTGTGAATTCGCAAAAACTAAGGTGACATTTAGGATATGAATTGCTAATATTATAAGCTATATTCGAGCTGCAGGTTTTATTTTCCAATTCCAACTCTCCTACTCTCATATTCTACATTCATAATAGATGTGAAGGTTGTTTAATGATTGTTTGCACTTTATTTCAAACTGCCAAAAGAAACTGAATGCTGCATTATGAACTGATTTAGACGAGAATTGATCGTGGGCTACCATTCTGTTTTCACTATTGTAACTATAAATGATAGAAAAAGAAGAAGGAAAAGTTTACTTTGATGAGTGTAGTTTGCATTTTGATTTTTGATTCTTATTTTTTAGCAGGCGATAAAAAATGTTTTCCCTATGATGAGTGACGAGGCTCAATGAAGACTCAAACTGACAATTAAGAAAAAACAAATAAAATTGTATACAACGTGCCAACAGTTAAAAAAATAACAATCAGTCCATCTCACTGCCTCAACAGAGCAAAAACAACAAAATGTACACACTTTTTAATTAACATACAATAAAAGTCAATCACACAACTCATTACAAAAAAGATACATGACAAAGTATGCTTTAAAAATGATTGTCAACTAAAAGTAACATGCAGCGTAAGAAAAAAAACAATTTCTGAGATCAGGAACAATTTTTGCATTTTGAAATTGAAATCATTGTCTTTCAAGAGAAGTAAAAAAAGGTTACATCAAAAAAAACAAAGAGAAAGAAAAGCTATTTAGAACGCTTCTCTCTAAACTTTCCTTTCAATTTGCATGTCTCTTAGAAAAAAACATATAATTAGAAAAAAGTGTGATACCAGGAATTAACGAGCCGATTGCTAGTTAGAAAATTTAGCTGATAAATTATATTCTATTTCAACTTATTCTATAGCAGTATTACCCGCAAATTTTCATAACTCCTGATTATCTACTCCCATTTATTCACCAATTTCACAAATTATCTTCATTTTGTCAAGTGACAAACATGACATGAAAACAGTACACAGCTCTTAAACTCACAACAGCATCATCATCTCATCATCACCGTCATCAGTGCTCTCACTTAAAAAAGATCCAATTTAGTTAATTAAGTAACAGCCTTCACTATTTCAACGCACATCTTGTACTTATAAAAAACTTATTTTTTAGGGAAATCCTTGTGGCCGATTGTATGTCTAGGAATACTACTGTAGAGTGTCGAATGGTGATCCGTTTTTCTCGAGATACACGCTTTCTCCGAGTCTCTCGTGTGTGTTTTCTCTCTGTGCTGCTAAAAAAAAAAGTTAAACTTAATGACTGTCTATTAGATAAAGAGATTGTTATACTGTAAAACTAATTATTGGTATAACTGTATAAAAAAGAAACGCATGTGGCATTAAACCTGACACCTGACTGCTGAATGCTCTTGTAGGAAAAACGGAAATACTGCTAAGATGACGAATGACTATGCATTTAAGAAAATAAAGCTATTATTATATTTGTGGTGGTAAAGTGTGTATGTGTATTTACTACAAACATGGTAGTAATAGTGTGTAAATAATTAAGCGTGTTTTTAAGCTTTGCTGGAAAGAGTTATGAAGAATACATGATGATTAATATTGATATCATTTTAATTACTTTTTTTCTCATGAACAATAGTCGCTACACATATTATATTGGTCTAATAATAAAAAGCAACACATATGGATAGTTTCGATATAAACATGCATTAAAAATTACAACATACAAAAATATTATTATTATTATTAATTAATGATTACAAAAAAAATAAAGTAATAATGCTATGACTGCCTTCATTAGTCGTAATATTTATTAATGAAAAATTTATTATCGGAAAATACAAATATGGTGTAATCGATAGATAGATAAGTTTAATGATGGAAAACAATAGTTAGGCTTGAAATCGGACTCTTTCTCTTTATACATGCAACTTACATAATTTCATGATGAGGAAAAATGATACAGTTTTTCAATTTGTTGAAACAAAATTCAGGATATACATTACCTATCCATAACGCATTCTTTAAGTGTTGTCGGCATGTAGAAAAGCTAGCTTTCATAATTTCGGCAATAAGTTTTCTACCAGATTTGCTGGATTTTTGTAGCCTTTAAATTAAAGCTGTTTTTGGTGGTTCCAGGAAAAATAATTAAGCCCCAATTTGGTTAACTTCTCAGTTAACAAAATGATGGTTGTGCATATAATTTCAGGTCTAAACTCATTTATCCGACACATTAGCCGATAATTTCACTATAGCATTTTCTTTCTAAGAAAGAAGAGAGATATATTTTTGTTTCGTTGATGGGGATGAGAAGGAGTTAATTTTTAACCATGAAGATTTTAAGGCAGCATTTGTTTTATGTCAGGTTGGACGATAAAATGTTTAGTAATGTTTGGAAAAATTGGACCTGTGTTTTATTATAGACGTAACACGTGAGTTGGTATATTTTACGCATGTAATATTCATGACGACAGCTTACTACCTTCGGTAACGCTCCGTATCCCGGATTAATTACAAGCCCGGATCGAAACATAATTTTCAATTGGCAAGAAACTAAATATCCAATTATGTGACTATATAAGCAAATATTATGTATCTTACGTTACCTTCTTTACTATTTTCATGAGGTTAAGTAAATTTTACAATTATATTCATACGATTCATACGAATATGTGAACTTTATGATTTTGTCAAGTTAACCGCAATAAAGTTAGAATGGAAAACAAACAAACATTTTCATTCCATGAGAAATCGATACTTCTCAATTTTTCCTTTGCGCTGTGCACTTGAGACCAGAGACGAAATGCTAGTTGAGTGCGTCATCAATTACTCACCGTTTTAATAGGTCTTCCGGCTTTTGAAACACAAGAAACCTGGAAAATTTAAACCCACGTGAAACTGAAGGGCATGTATAAAATTATGAAAAAAAAATAAAGAAAAAATATGTAATTAAACTTCGTAGACTTGAGTGGATGCATAGTTGAATAAAAATCGATGAAATCTTGAATTGCATTAAACTCTCATGACTTCCACTTAAGAATGTATACTTTTTTTCATCATCTTTATTCAAGAGATCCTTTTTGTGACACATGATTGGAGTACACACATTTTATTCTCCTCTTCACAAAAAAACAACTAATATCCTACAATTTTATGTCAACATTCACCATCCTAATTTCCTATCTTCTAAATCAATTAAATAACAATGAATTCTAAACCCTACAATATCAATCACATTGGCAAATAAAATCATATATCAATTTACACAATTACCAACTTTTCGAAATCTACTAAATCCTGAACGAAATTGAAATTCATTTTAACTCCACTTCATAAAAACGTCATAAGTACATTGAGAACAAGTTTACCGATTCGGTTGCAAATTATCTTGAAACACTTTTTTGACACAAGGATAAGTTGATAAACTCGATATTCCAAGAGAAGCAATTCACTAGTTCTTTGGGAAAGTATCACACATTCATTCATAAAAATGTGCAATGAAGCACAACCATTTCTTGTGGACAAGTGGTTACATATAAAATGAACGAGTCATCACGACAGGTAAGAAACAACGGTTAGATAATTTAATTTAAATATAGCAGATCATCATGATATAATTTTATCTAAATATTTATGTGTACAGTAACTACCTACTTGTGTGTGCAGACAGCATTCATATTCCACATATTCTAATAAAGAATCATTCAAAAACGCTTATTAATTAGTAGATATAAATAATATTTTGATAAAAGTTTTTATACTTTTTCATAAGCTTAATTTCATATACAAATTTCATTTGATTTCATTACATGTTTCAAGGTCATGTTTATAATACGCTCTTAAATTGTAACTTTTACAAAATTAGTACAAACAGCTTTTTATTTCGAAAAACATAGATAGCAACTGTAGCCATAGCAACACTATTGATTGTGGACATTGCGAACAGTATAGAATATAAACTGACACGATATACTTAAGTTTCTCATGAGTAGAGTAAGTACTTTCCTAATTAGCTAGTTGACAACATTTTAAAAAGCTATAGAGCTACAATAATTTGTATAAAATTATGTACACAATTAATTATAACGAAAACTGGATATTTCCGCAGGTCAACGTGAGGTACACGAGTGGGAATAATATGTTGTGGATCTACGATTTCGCACAAAGACTTTCACTTGACATAACAATTGGCATAATTAGATAGTTACTTAACTTACGAGAGATAAACATACTGACAAAATCACGACTGAAACACATTTGAACATTTCACAGTTTATTTTCCCAGATTGCCACATAATATATGCATCAAGTATCATATTTTTAAGCTTTTTAAATTTAAACAACGATAATAAAGTGGAAGGAAGATTTTTCCTTGAAAGAGAATTCCTTGAAGTCTTGGAAACTGTGTTGCCAAAAAACAGAGTCGATCAAGTACTTTATAAGCTGTAGTAGTTGGAAGCACCCCCTCCAAAAATATCTGAGGAAATAAAGTGCATAAAATTACTCCTATTTTTACATTTCTACCCACTAAAGCTTATAATTAACAACGAATTTTTCATGATTGTTGCGCATTTTCCTTGTGAAATCATACAGAGTTTGTATGTCCTGTTGTTTTCAGCGCATTAAAATTATTGGAACGATATGATCATTATTTTTGTTATGTCAAAAGCCATAAAAAAGGCTTCAGTTTTGGAAAATATACTCACTATTTATGAAGCACCTTTTTAATCAGGGTATCATTACAAATGACAATTAGAATATTTCTCGAAAAATAATGAATGTATCACCAGTTGAATCCGCCCACACACATTGTAATAGTAACTCAATTTCCCCTTATTGTAGCGTATACCGATAAATATGTACCTCTTAATTTACCATGCTGCTATATTTTCTTTACGATTTAGTTGATTAAATCTATCTCCACTACTCTAATTTCTTGCAAAATGCATCCTATAAAGTAAGCAATTCTCATTTTTAGGGTAATGTCATGAAGAAGAGGGAAAAATGGGAAAAGGGAACATATCCCGAGATTAAAACTAAGCACACTGCCTGTCATAATCTCATTTGAAAAATTAGTTGATTTCGTAATTGCCGAGGATAGCTTTTAGCTTTTAGCATTTGAAATAGGGAATTATCATAGTGAGTAGTTTGAAGGACGAGTCGTAGCATCATGTGTCTCTGTTCTGGAAACAAAGATGAAGGAACAATCAATTAATTAAGAGATCATTTATGAGACACCAGTGATTTATGAGATCAGGAGAATACACAAAACATAATTACATTTCCACTTAATAGCTCGTTAACTTATACTTATCTTAACTTTTACACAATTTTTTTTCACTTATAAATTAATACCTTTTTACAATATTACAAATCAAGCTCCAATTTTTATGTGGACGCACCTATACAAATAAAGTGAATCTTTGGATGCACACAATCCTTCATCTTCGTATATCGATTCGGTTGTCAGATTGTGCGCAACATGTGCAACGATGAATTAAAAAATAAAAATAAATGTATAGATAAAAATTTCTTGATGTAGCTACCAACACGTAAAAATGCCTGAATAGTTAAAAATATACTTTAGCATTTGAAAATAAATAAATAAATACATTTGGAAAATAAGTTAACAACAAAATATTATTTTTAGTTCAAACGTATATACAGATATAAGGATGAGCACACATGGTACAAAAATGACTCAAAATATTTTTGAATTTTATCAAAACAAATATTTTTTTCTTGTGCTCATCATCACACTTTTTAACGTAATTATTCTATTTTTTTTAAGATGTATGATATTATTTTACCCCAAATATTTTCAAGTTCCAATGTAAATGTCTCGTTGAAATATGTATTGTTACGGAGCTCCTTTATGTTTGGTTACCAATTTCTTTGAAGAATTTACAATGCTAAAAATGATGATTTGGTTTTTTAGTTGGTTTAAATAAACTGATGCTTTTTAGTTTGTTAAGTCTTGGCAGACGGAAGAGTAGCTTGTGGATTCAATATGTTGGTTCCTTGGAGTTACTACCATGGCTGTTGCAACAGTGGATGACATGGACTGTAAGAGAAAGTAAGAAAAAAAGGGTTAAAAATCCATTATTTTACGGAATTTTAACTTAAAAGCAGTACTGTGTTGAATAATATTTTAATTTATATACCTACATATTAGTCTTTATTGCTGATTAAATCACAAAAATAATTTATTTTCCTACGATACAGCTCTCATGCTTAGTTCGCTGTTTGAATACTTTCGCATAATTCCATGCAAAACTTAAGATTTAGAAATGATTGTGAAATGTACAAATGGAAATGTAGACTGGGTGACTTGCAAAATATGTAGTTTAGCAGCATGCACAAATTTCAATGAAAAGGTGAAAGCAACGAAAATGTGTGGAATGCAGTGATTTAAAAGAATAAGTTGTCAAAGTGAAAGCCGCAAGATAGCACCAGCAGAGAGGTGTCAACACAGAAGCAAGAACGCGGGCAATAGGTACGAAAGATTGAAACACAAACCCTTTGAAATGCTGACAAATCCCTTCCAGCACTATTTTTTATGGAAGACATCACTTCTGCAAGAAACAAAGTACGCACGTTTTTTACGCACTAGACACACAACAAGGAAGTTCCACACCAAATTTAAATTTTTTTTAGCATCATCCCTCAACATTAAATTTTCAGTGTCAAAATTATAGATTTGCCTTTAAATAATGTGAGATAGTTTGTAAATCTGCGAGTAGATTTCCACCCCCTGAAGCAATGCCCTACACTTCACGTCATTTACTGCCAATTTTTCTTGCCATCAAGCTACCAAGCAATAGAATTTTGGCCAATATCACCCGAATATGATGCAGCCCTTACTTTGCGTATAGCTTAAATTTTTTAGTTATTATTTTTTCAGTTATTTTAAGTGTTTGTACCTGAAACAAGTTCATATTTGCTAGTTCTTACAGAGTTCACTCCAAAGTCTTAAATTCCTTGCTTTGTGTTTAGAGTGAAAGCAGTCAGGCATGCTAACAGTTTTTTAGTTTACAATTCCAACTTTTTTAATCAACCACGATTTCCTCCAATACTCCGTCCTTATTTTCCTTTCCCTTTAAATAATAAATGGAATCAAGAATGAAGACATGAAAGAATACAGTAGTGTCTGATATCATGCCCACATCATCCCTTTAATAATTGTTGGTACAAGTTGATTTGTAGTGAAATTAACATACACACTTATCATTTAACATTACTCGACGACCTGGAAAGTTGTTGTAATGCACAAATAACAAGTACAAATGAACTTCTCACTTTCACCTTAATGACATAATGGATAACCCACGCAATTGTAAAAGATGTCATCAGGTGTCATAATGATTACCATCTCTATCACAAAGACATCAATTAAAGGTGCATTACTACATGACACTTTACACCTACTAGTTGAAATTAGAGCTATTAACAAAGTGTGTCATTTAAATATTTTAACTCGCTACATGCCCGTTCTAATTAAGACACATAGACGTTTGAGGTAGCCTACGCATGAACTTTAGAGAACTAAGCTTCAATCTTCAAATTATTAATTTGGATTTATGTTACTTGTACACCCAACACAACCCTTTTTGAAATCATGGCATCAAATTCTACATGAGTATTACTCTAAATGAGTTTCTAATTTTCAAGTAATGACGTCGCAAACTGGTGGCCAATGTATCCAAACAGAAGAAAACGCATTTTCTCAATGCTGCATAATAGGTTTACCTTTCCGTGAAAGAAATGGTAAATGTGTGAGTATTTTTTTCCTTCTCTTGGCATAACTAAAATGAATACACACACACACACGCCTACAACGTCGTCAGCGGACATTGATGAAGTGTGAGAAAATTGATTCGTTCACTTCATTTGTTCCTCAAGTCCGTGTACATGTGCCTTTCAACCTCTCACACACAACAGATGCAACTCACAGTTTCAAGGTAAAGTGAAAATTCAGAAAGGCGGAAACACTGAAGAGAAAGTTTCACAAATCTGGTTTCTCTTTCCACAAACTTTGTGCTGAGAAAAAAAGTAGGATAAACCAAACCACACATTTATACAGTTTTCTCCGCCACCTGCTTTCCCTTTTAATCTTAAAATAGACATGAAAAACAGTAGAAAGTAGAGCGAACAAAAATTGGTTCTTGGTAAAGTGTATCCACTTTAAGAAGAGTGTATTCTAGCTGGGTAATCAAACACCTCAATTTTTTGCAACGCTGAAGAATCACGTGGATGTAATTCAAGATTTTCCCATTAATCGTTAAGATGTTTTTTCTCTTTAAAATCAGCAGCCAACTTGTTTGAACATGGTTCGAAAACATTGATGTGTAAATAAATAATGGATGGGTGAGTAGAGAATTGCAGAGATTTTATCGAGAGAAAAAAACTTTCGTTTTTGCCATCATTACACTTGTATACGCCAATTGTTACACTTTTATTCTAAACAAAACATGTTTTCATTTAAGTTATTTTTTTGAACCGCTCCATTCCCAGTGATATGCCTTGTTGATTCTCAATCCTTAAAAAAGTTGGCATGTTTGTCTTGCGTGAGTCGAAATATTTTTTTCGTGAAGATGAAAAAATATGTAATATGTAGTCTTCAATTTTTTGGTGTGTTGAAAAAGAGCGAAAAGATAAAGTTTACTTTAAAAAGTGTATGAGCTACTAATATTTACAGAGATTGTCCAATCCGTGGAAAGAGTTAATCTTTTGATCTTGGATGTGATCTTCGTCTCTGTTTTCATGCGAGAAAAAGAAAGTAAGCGGAGAGAAAGTAAAAAAGGGACAACCACACGCAACACACAGACACTAAAGCATCTCAATCAGGGAAAGTTAGTAAAAAGTGAGTTATCTTTTCTCCTGGTCTCAAAGACGTGTATCAAGTACCTGCGAGAACTATAATCATTCATATCGTCCACAACTCCACGTTTCAATCTCACAGCTTAGAAAGCTCTCCAGTCAAAAAAGGATACTTTTTTAAAAATGTCAAGCTACATTAATGTTTGCTCAACAATCTCATCTCCTTGTGATCACTTCAGTGCTGAGTCTTGAGACTGAGATTTATCCCAGTAATATATATTCTCACTACAATTTTAGACCATGGCACTTTTTTTTAATCTGGCCAGTGATCTATAGGGAAAGTAGTAAGAGTATTTGCTTCTCTGCCTACCAACACTTGAAAAGTATGAGAGAAAAAGTTACCTACCTATTTATTATTTGTATGCATTATATTTGATCTTTCACTTGAATGGAGATAACGCTCACCTTTAATGCTTTCACGTTAGTTAACAACATCAACCAGAAATTATGATTAGATGTGTGTAAACGTACGGGTTTACTTTTGTATTTATTAATCGACAAATACTAACCATCAATATCATAAATTCTTATCCGAGATGCTCCATCCACGCATGTATGCCTTGATTGATCAGTGAGGATTTTGGATTTGAGCAGAGAGGATATCAATGCTTGCATGGGTGCTACTATTTTTTATGGTGAAACTCAAAATATTTCATTTTGATCTATAAAAAAGCATCTTAAACGATCACGCAAACCATTCATAATTATCTTTATAACTTTTCTGGGACAATTTTCAAAGGTTTAATCAGCTAAGTTGATTCCTTTCATTCAAAAGGAAAATCCTATCTTTGCACGTGGCTGGATTAAAAGAGATAAGATCCCACTGGAATGCGAAAGACGAAGCATTTGTAATATTTCGCAACTATCAAATTGTAATGGGAAAACGGCATGTTTCTTTGGTAATCGGAGAATAAACATTTTGCACATCCCATCATCACATGAATATTTGTTCACTTTTTCATGTCTTCTGCCTTTTTTAGTTGGATTTCAACTGCACCTTAAAAAACTGCATGTCCAATAGTACTTCAGTTTACTTTTGCTTTTATCACATACATGCTTACTTTGTATGGCAAAGCAAAATCTATTATCAAATTGGGCGTATATTTCTGTTTCGCAACTTTCTCCATCTCATGTTATACCCCTGGTCATTCATAATTACGTCAATAAACCCAACCCAACGCTGAATATCCGCGATGGCTGCAATTTGAAGGAAGAAAGTAGGGTTATTGAATTTCTAAAGAATTTTATGACACGAATAAAAAAGTTTAGAGTTCCATCCAGACTGCAAGTTGCCGTGCATCTAGGCTGTAATCAGAAGTCAATTCTACCTTTAGTCCCTATGTCCCGCCTCTACACACATGAATTGCATTTTCTCAAATTATTAGTTTTTTATTATTGCATTCTCTCATGCACTTCCGATAAGCAACGAGCTTCCTTTTCCTCTATCACAGCTACTTATTTAATATTCATTTTTCTCAAAAAAGTTCCCTGATTTTAATCACTTTTCCGAAACTTTCAAAGTCTCCAGCATATTCGACTTTTGAAAATGTCAAAGGTCTCTGATTTATTTTGTTTCACTGTTTGTTTCCCTTGATCTGCTAATAAATATATTCTAGAAGCATAGGTGTACTAACAATTCATAGCGAAAACGACCAATGTCCTTTCAGCTATAAATATTTCTATATATTTTTTTCTACTCGACATTCGAGAAGATTTGTAGCAATCATTTTTCATTTCGTCTACTGAAATATGCATAAGCTTAATCAATTCAACAAACACTTGGTCATGCGATCTACATTTATGTTGGAGCAGCTTTCACTGACTTGAGTGAAAATAAAATTATGTTCAATATTGTCGCATACCAATTCCCCTTTGTCGACATGCTAAAGGAGTTGCAGTGGAGGACATTTACTATTTGTTGGAATGTTACAAACAACCTTTCTATTCATCTTTCTATACGCATTTATTAGTAAATCAATATTTATAGTTGTAAAATGAGGAATGGCCAGGCCACCAGTTTTATTTATGACTAGTCAGTCTCACACAGCTTGCAAGTAAAAGTGGACACGCTTTCTCTCACATCTATGGAGAATACACTTGTCTAAAAAATTTATCCTCTACAATGAACACTCTGGTATGGGAAGGGTACACGTGTAAAGCAATATAACATGAACATGACAGGGAAGTAATTTCATTTTTATTGTTTTTTTTTCTTCGTCATTCTTTGCGCTTTTGGGGTTTCGTTTCGGGCAACATGTCATTTTACTTTTTTGTCACGTGGTATACATGGTAGCAAAAATTGGAATAGTTGGAACATCGAGTTTTCTAACTATAAAGTATAAATTATGGGTTTTGTAATAGGCACATAGATAAAAATAGAGTTTGTAAAATTGTTTCAACTCGGTTCACATAATATGGGCATATTCTATTCTGATTTTGATTATGTTTACGCTTACCTGAGTAAATCTGGCTAACCTCGGACGAAAACCACCTGTACGATATGGAGGTCTGCGGATTCGACGGTTGCAACAAACGCAGATTACCCGACCGAAAGCCCTGTAAAAAAAGAAATATGAAAAGCAAATGTTAAAACGATTTGGTTTGTGTATAAGTTACTTATTAAATAACTTTGTTAAATATTTAAACTAATAATATGGTAGAAATAGTGGTTTCCCGAAAAAAGTGGGGCGAAATGAGACCAGGTAAGTTTTCTGCATGCTTTTTTGCCAGTGTGCAGGTGACAGAGGGAAGTTTTGTGGAGTGTCATGTCACCTCATGATGATAATGCCATTTTCAACCGAGTGTAAACAACAACACTACTTTCTCCAGTGAAGGCCTCTCCTTTCATTTCCTGCCTGAGTGAAAACCAAACCACCAATGCCATTACCATTCGCATGAGAATAATGTCACATTTGACCAGTTTATTTGGCCCACCAAGCAAAAATCTCACCTATGACATTAGAAACAAGCATTTGCGGTGTCCTTCTTGTTGCTTTGAGCTTAGTCTTTATTATAGCAGGTGGTTTGGTTTCGTTTCGTTGTGACGCGGTTTATACATTCATTTCTTCATCAAAGAGTTGACGATAATGAACCTTTGATGCTTCTAATGGTAACATTAACAAAGTGTAGAAAGTCGATTTCTCTTTTGGATCGTCTTTGAAATAGGTCTAAAGGGGAATGAAGAGAAAGCCCGGGTGAATAATATGGAATGTCCAGAGGGAAATTGAACTTGACTGGTGGCCGACTCTTATTGCAATTTTGCTCATCGCCATACTTTATTAGTTGCATGTTTCCCATTTTATCCCATCACCATAAAGGCTTTCAGCTCGGGTTACTCCAAAACAGAGGAAAGCAACCGAGAGAGGTAATGTTCTACTTTTAGGGAAAATGGAAAGTGAAAAGTCCTATCTTGCTTTCACTCTCTCGCTTTCTCTTTGTCGGAAAAGGGTCTACCTCCCTTACTAATAAAAAAAATATTCCACACGACTCTTAAGTGAATGTTATTAGCTGAGAGCTTTATGTGAATCCCTAACGAACTATATGGATGTGACCGTCTTTTACATAACTTGCTGTAATTAAGATGACTATTTTTAGAATGATGGGATATTAATGTGATCCGCATATAAATCGCTTTAGCCACTTAGAAACTTAAGCCTTTTGATTACTTAAGTAATCCAAGAAGAGGAACAGAAATGAGCCGTGGTATAATCACAGCAGTGTGCGATATATTCCTCCTCCCAAACACTTTCCCTTTCTCCCCATTAAAATCTACACTACTTGATTACAAAATTCTTTAGATCATTCCACATTCATTCTTGCTTTAGCAGAGACCATTATTTATTCAAATGTCATCCAAAATTTTGTAATTTTCTAAGAACTAAAGTGCAACTTAACTGGTGACAAAAATCATCATCAAAACTCTCAATTAAAGCTACGATGAATATGGAAACGGTAAGAAGAAAACTAATTATTTTGTTAATCTTTGAGAACAAATGGAATGACATCATCGGAGGGTGAAAGCAACGAGAAAGCAAGCATTTACCCGTTATTTATTATTACTATCCACAAAGAAAATATTAACGTGTTAATAACTAACGTTTATAATCCTTTTATGTCTGTTAATCCATTACACAAAAGTTATTTTTCTAAACGACACATCAATTCACAGCTCTGCTATCTTTCCTTTTCATCAGATCCAAATTCTGCACAAAACGGAATAACACTCATATTCTCTAATGATAGGACAATTTCTAAAAAGACCTCGAGCAAGAGAGGAGAATAGGTTTGCAGTCGGAGACCGAAATAGTCTAGCGTTATTATTCTCTTGGAAACATAAACAAGTAGGAAAGGACTTGTCTATTTTTCTTGAAAAGTTGCCGAAGAGAGAGAAAAAGGATGGAAAAAGAGGAACCAAGTGGAAATAGCAAGTGAATAGACGTATGTGACGCTAACAAAACAATAAGTTGCCTCTCTGTCAGTTTAACCAACCGTGATCTTTGTCTCATTCATTTATTGCTTTATCCTCTCGTCGCCGTCACTATCGTTTTGTATCACTCGCTTGGCTTTCTCCCGTTCCTCTAATGTTTGGAAAACAGCGAGGGTCCCGAGAATTGATAAAAAAAACGAGGCTCCTCGTTAGAATATCACAAAACTAACAAAACATGTACTTAACGAGAAAAACATCGTTTCTTTGAATTCAAGAATTTTTATTGCCTACATACCTCCAAAAGGAGAAGGAAAAATAGTCAATTGAGTGCTTTGTGTCAATTGTGAAATTGTATTTGAATTTCTCATTCTCATAAAATGTCTCCTTTTGATGGCCAACCTCTTGCGACACGGCATTCCTATTCCTTCATTGGCTACTAATTGGCGTTTAGTATTGCTTGGTAGCCTTTGCTTTTGAAAACAGAGATCAGTTGAAGGTCTACTGCCAATAAATGGATCTGATTGCCAATTCGAGGAATTCATAATTGATATTTTTAACCTGTTATTCCTGCTCATTACAGAATTCTTCAATTTGTCTGTCTCGCTTTAGAAAAGTAATAAAAAACGAGAGGATACTAAACCTAAATACTTGGTTTTTATGCATTTTTATAAGAATTTGGAATACTCGTACGATCACATGGACTAATAATTGTTTAATTTCAGAAAGTTAAGGATAGCTTTTATCTTTACTGCATCCCTCGTCCATACCAACTTGAAAGTATAATATGGGGAGATAGTGAAAAGTGTGGATCGTAAATGAGGAATTTGTGATCACAATGAAATGCGCTTAAATGTTACTGTTTTATTTTTACATTGTCTTTTATTACTTGAAGTTCTCTATAGGAAGGTAGAGTAAAGTCAGACGATGGAGCAACAATTTCATGAAAAGCGGAATATTAATAGCAATTTACTGTTGAAAAATGGTAAATTTATGCAATTTCCCTTGTCACTACAACTACCACTTACTCTGCTTATTCGTAAAAGCCAAAACTTTTAATACGATGGGTACATAAATTTCTCTATAGTTTCTGGCTACACACGTATACAACAATTTATATTGATATTATTTTTAGCTTTGTCTGCTGCAGTTTTGGAAATGGATGGAGTGAAATGATAGTAGGAATCGTAACGGGCGTTGGTGAGAGCTGTGCCATTTCTTTGTTTCTGTATTAAAAAAGCAACTGCTTTCCACTTTTTCCCTTTCAGTATAAACCGATTTGCATACATTTTCTCCGGGTCTGTAACATTGAAAATTCCGCCATGCAACAACAAAAATGTATAGTCAATGTGAAACAAGAGATATTTTTATATTTCTTCACGTTTCCTCGTCGCAAAAGTGGACAAAACCAATAGTATGATGTTTGCAAAAGTCAAACGTAATTTAATTGCAATTTCCTCTGTTCATATTCAAACCTAATTGAACGTGTAGGATATGTGTATAGTCACCTACAAAACAGACACAGAATTCAACATGAGAAAATAATGCGGAAAAAGGGCATGTACTCCAGTGTAGACATTAAATGGCACTTTATTTCCAAATTGTTTGCAAGAAATTCCTTTATAAATAGACAGTTAATTTTAGCATGCATTTAATTGTAGCAATAGACATTATGTTTCAACTCTTTCGCACACAGAAATCAATACTATCATATTTTGTAGTAATTGTTTCAGATGTCTGAATGCGACGAAATACAGTGTACAAGTCCTGCAAGTGCTTATACTTTCCGCGATCGACAAAAATATGCTTTTAGAGGTAGTTTATAGAAATTCCTATTTATATTGCTTCTACCCACTAAAATTGTGTTATTGTTGACGACGGGAAATTCAATAACTTACTATAGTTCGCTATTTGTACACGAGAAAACTACTGTAATGCATATTGCAGCAAGCTCCCAAGAGCTTGAAACTCTCAATTTTAGGCTTTCCACGTATTATTCAGTTTCCGATGAAATAAATATGACTTCAGTCTTGAAATCAGTTTCTAAAAATGCCTATATTTTCTGCATCTACATCGCGAAATGAACATCATATCATTTCTACACCCATGCGTCATTTTGCTTCACGAATTATAAATTATAGTGCAAAACCTTAATGCTCACATATTCTTTGAAACACAGGTGAACGTATTTCTGACCTAAACTTAATGCATATTTTACACAGCGAAAACTTCAACATACGAGTAAATTAATCCCGTTACCCAAAAAATTTAAGGTTCATTTATTTGTGTAAAATTTCGTATACGATTTTCATCAATGCATAATATATAAGTTGGTGTAGTTGAATTGGAGAAAATGCACAACAAGAGAGTATATGCGCTGCTGCTAACGAACCATGAATCGCAATTCTCTTGTTTTTCATAAGTAAACAGTAGAGAAAAGTAAGGAAAACAAAGGAAATGCGAAGCGAAAGTGTAAATACAAGAAGGAAGAGAAAACATGAATACTAAAAATGGGAAACAGAAGGAATAGTGCTGTGTCAGCAATATATATCAGTATGAGGGAAAGTACAGGAAAGAAAACGCCACCTACACAAACACTTTTTCTATCATCTTTTGTAAAATCACTCAGGAAAAGCATTAAAATTCTGTCCATTTTTTCTTCTTCTGATTTTGATGTGCAAAGAGATGTAAAATTATGCATGATAATATGACATAGTCATTGCTCAGCACAACAAATAGTGTCGAGACACATCTCATCAGTGAAACCGCATCTTTCTATTATTTTCTTGGAACGCAGAAAATGATAAAGTGGCTCACTGTACGACTTGATTATATACATAGTTGTGCACACTATATTTTAGGATGATGCAACTCAAAACGTGTCAAAAAACGGGATATTTTTTATCTTCGCCATTCTTTTCATTTTTCTGTATCGACACAAAACAGTAGTTCCCCGCATACTACAGACATTTTTGGAATTTCTGTTTCCTGCGCTTCATCATATTCTTCTTTTTCTCCTTTGTTTCCACCTTATCTCGCATATCACACTACCTTCATGTAAAATTGAAGGAATGGTGTACTAGTCCATTATAATCGGATAAAACAATATCAAATTTCACGTTTTTCCCATTGCATGAAACAGTCGACAGCGTTATGCGTAGAAAAGGCATGTGAAAGTGTCGTTGAGGAAAACGCAAGTGTGTGGGCTTAGATAATGGCTGCCGTCACTGCTACTTGTGTGCTAACTTCGAGTATAGTGGTGGTTTGGCTTGGCTTTTGGTATGGTGGATGTTGTCTCCTTTGGGGATTGAGTGTTTTCCCTCTAGGAAAGATTACCTTATATAATGGATCACTTTTTTCCCTTTTTTACTGACATTAAATACATAAAATAGTGCAATATTTATGCATACATAATAAATCCGTTGTTACACGAGTAGAAAAAGTAGTGACTGCGGTTGAAACTCTCAAAGAGAAGCGTTTAGTGCATTATTAATGCATGCAAAAAAAATCCTGAGTTTTCCAAGCATGTGTGTTTAGTCTGGTTTATGCAAAATTACAAAGAAAGTGCAAAGTTGTCATAGCCAAAAATATGAGCGTGAATGGACAGACAGACAGACAAACAGAAAACAAAATGTAATCTTATTGCTCAGATGAGACTAAGACGCATCTTTATTAAAGTTTGACATGTAACTTATATGCTGTTGAAGAAGAGACACGTGTTATTTCACACACGCAGTAAATTTGTAACATGCTTTACTGAATCTTCTAGTTTTCTTATGGGAAAAACTAAAAGTTAAAGTTTGTCTAGTTCTAAGTTGCAGGGCATCCATTTTATAAGACAGTCAGTTTATCAGGTATAGATGAACTTTTGGTGCATCCATCGTTTCACTATTTCCCTTTTTTACTCTGATTGAAATATTTATAGGAAGAAGAAACGACAACTGGGACGCGGACACGAAAAAAATATTATGGGAATCCATATTTTCTCTGAAGAAGAATGGATTTTTAAGGTCCACCATCTAAAACGATAAACCTTTATGGAAGTTCACGTTAATATAGAATTCCATATTTTTCTTTAAAAAACACATCTGCCAATATCTACAGTAAATGTTTAACCATCATATTCCGTAACAGCTGTCAAAAATCTCTCTAAAAACACAAAAATGCTAATAATATGTTATATCGCAATCTGTTGAAGGGTAAAGACCACACACAACGGGCATATAAACTATGAGTGATTTCTCACTTTACACGATCAGTCACACACACTTAAACATTTTCATATTGATTGCACACGCCACGCCACAGGTGAATCCATTTTCCCCCTTTTCTTTTCATTATGAAAAGAAAACTGTCATATCAATAGAAAGAATAAGTTGGATGACTCATGTCGGCTACCTCTATTCATCGAATATTTTTTAACGATATCGCAAGTTCTACTGTTTGTCTGAGTTACAACTTGGCAGCCATAATACAAACAGATCGTACAAAAAAAGGAAATTGAAATCAGTTGACGGTATTCTTACAGTAAAAACATCCAACCTATTAATAGACATAATTTTTCATGATGTTTTATAAGTTATAAAACATAATATTATGCAAATGTTATGTACATTGTTCCCGAGCATTTTTTAGCTTTATAAAACTACTGATGTAATTTAATGTAATGTTGGCTCCCAGATATTAAACACAATTTTGCCATATGAGCAGGAAATATGAGGATCATGCGATGCACATCTCACGTTTTACCAATAAAGTAGTTCGGCATATACACGCAGCTCTATTCCTTTTGGTTATGGCAGATCAGTTTTTAAGTGAAAAGAAAAATGCTCACATCTGCTCCTCTTTTTTCGGTCTAAAAAGCTGAGATGAATTTTTTTGACTTCATGCGTCTTCCTTCACTTATGCCTGCCACGTCGTATCAAGGAATAAAAAGGAGAAGACTTGTACTAATAGTAAAACAGATCAGAAGAGATGATGCCGCTTTATATTTCTTTTACTAGGGACACATAAGGTTTTTTTTAAATCCTAGACTTGCTTTGAGAATAAAAAAGGGAAAAGCAATTTGCTCATGCTAATCGGTCAAATTGGTTGATGTTATTATGCATTATCAAACATTTAGACGTCCATGCTTCGATACGCTAAAAAACGTGATAAATTTAGTGGTAATGGTAATAACAAGCGTTTGTTTAAGTATTCAAGAAAATCGAAAAAAACGAATCTCCCCATTTTCCGAGCATTTTTTAGATTTCAACTGCGTCACAAGCTGATTACCAAAATCTCAATTTTAGGCTGATGGATTATGAGGAAAACTACTGATTTCACGGAATATATAGGGAATAGATACAAAATCAATTATGAATGATAAACGAAGCAGATTGGCTTTGAAAAAATAGGAAAAACAATGTTTAGTGCTTTATCCACGGGCTATTAATTTTTTACAGCTAATGCGATAGGACACACACAAATAATAGGTTATCATATTTGCAATGTTCGTTCCGTCAGGCTCAACTTAGCCTACCATTCTTATCTCTGGTTATTAATAGCATGGAAAATATTATTCCATGGTCGTTTCTTTCCTTATAGCCGCACAGCAGGGAAAATTCACATAAAAATGCTTTCCTCCAATCGAATCCGTAAAAATCTTGCTATTTTAAACTTAAATTTTTGAATGCTCCCACTACCTGGAGCGTTTGTCTTAAAAAATTCATTTTGACTTTTTTACTAGGACATCGACTCATACACTTTTATACGACGCGGATAAAAAAATTTTGTTTTGATAGCCCATTAAAACTGACGTGATTCATGGGAGAAAGTAGAGCATTTTCAATTTTATACCATTTTTACGCCTCAATTTTTTATGCAATCTGATCGTTTCTTCTTGATTGATACAGTTTTAGCACCAGCCAGACTTCTCACTATTTCAATTAAAATTGCGTGTTCCCAACAAGAAAATAAAACTTTCTGCCAGGTATTGATATTTGATGAGAGGGATACGATCTTTTAAGAATTTAAGTATCTCGTATGAATGTTCTAGCCAATATTGCATTGACGATTGACGACCTTGAGAGAGGATATTGAAAAACTTTGGCATCGGGCAAACACATAAATTATATAGTCTACTTTGGAGTAAATATCAAGTTGACTCTACCCCAACAGTGCCGCAAGGTTAAACTTTTTCATTAAAGACCCACATTCGCCCTTGCCATAAAAAAATTTTCTCCCATGTCATTCACAAATGACAAGAGAGTTGCCAGAATTTTTTTTCATTAAGTTTTTGAAGATGCTTACTGTCAGTATTAAACTGTCATTTAATCTCCGATCATTCCTCTGGGGAAAAATCATGCTTCAATTGATTTCGAGAGTGGCATATTATAAGCCACAGTTAATTAATCAAGTATAAGGACACATTCCCTCTAATTACATATTAGGTTGCTTGAACCAAGTTTTCTGAGTAATTTGACTGAATTCTAAATTTTTAAATGTCAATACCAAGTGCATTTTGCTTGCAAATTGCAATCCTTTAAACGTCTTTTAAATGCGGAGTCACACAACCTAGACATTTTTAATTGGTTGATAAAAACAAGATATCAAAACATGTCATTAAAATATTTTTTTTAAACAATAAAGTCACTTGTAATGTGTAACCCAATATTGTAATCATTTTTGCATTCATTACGAATTCTTGAAACGTTGTTTTTTACATAGGTAATATATCTGCACTGCAGTGTAAAGTGGATTATAAGTGTGATGATAAGCGTACTTAATGTTACCGGTGTCAAATTACCATTCATGGCACGAATCCATGAAAAAGAGTTAAAAGTGAAACATATTATGAGTACAGAGGTAGCAGCACCCGACAACTTTTATGCGTCATTTTTTTTGTATGGAACTGTTCTAGCATCTTGCTATTCAAATGTCGGAGTGATAATAACAATATTATTTAAAACTTGAAATTCTACACGTTCAACACATATGCTTATGATCTGTTTCATCTCATGTTCATCTTTCTTCACTTTGTTCAGTTGGCTTGTCATCAGTACTTTTTCTCGAACCTCTGAAAAGGCTTGGATATTCCTTTTTCCGAAGTCTGCATATAAACCTCAACCACAGGATGACATGGAGTGGGACCGTGTGGACGACAGGAATTTATAGCATGACGCTCATAATTAGCTTGACTAGCTCTAACTTTCCAAAATTCCTGGCTACCCAATGAACCAAATGTTTTACAGTTTCCTCATAAAGTCATAAATAAATATGTGAAATGGTGATATGCCGGAGTACTACTGGATAGGAATTTGGTTTCTTTAGCTTGATAGTCTGCCAACAACGTTTGATTTCACAATCATGGAGAAATCAGAGACGGAGAAAATGTTTGGGGTGTGATTCCTGGAGTTTAAGTCTGTCCCATGCTGCTACTCTCTTCATGTATTTATTTTTATGACTCATTTCTCTCAGTCATGGGGTGCTGACGTGGAGGAAAAGAAAGAAACTATGGAGATCATCGTGATCAACGTGATGACGTCTCATTTAGTAAATAAATCAGGTAAACTCTGAGAGAGAAAAGTGCCAGAACAAGGAATGTAATTAAACAGACGGTCGAGGTTTAAATATGAGGTAACCCATCAAAGAAGGAGTTTATCCGGGGCGCTGAAAATCAATAAGCCTAAAGATTTTAGGACCCAATGAACCATTCAGTCAAATCGGGTGCTACATTAGAGAGGCATTGTTTTCACAGACAGACAGACAGACAGGAATTCACTCCACATCCATCGAGTTTAGAGAGTACCATTCTGGCATTTAACAACGAGTGGGAGGTATAGCCTGCCCGCTGCCATTACCAAAGTGAGGAGATTAGCAGTAAAGAGGTTGCGGTTGGGAAGTTTCCTTTTCTATGTGCTCCTTTCGCTTTACATCCGCCACATGTCTGCACAATTTGTAAATTCTTAAGTAGGAAAAATAATTCACAAGGGAGAACCAAAGCGGAAGGAAGGTGAAGTGAACAGAGTCTCTGAGCCTCTCTCTCTGAGCCTCTCTTTTAACTTTTTCGCTTGTTGTGTAAAAACTTGTTTAAGTATTTGCACAATATTATAATCGAGTTAACTATCAGTGTACTCTTTGAAGCAAAAAGTACAGAGCTTCAACTTATTCATACCTCAATGCCTAATCTTAGCAAGCTGTTACATGTTAAACATGTCTTCTCCCAGCATTCCAATGAGAGGAGTGAAAAATGGAGTAATTTTGTGAAGAAAGTATGCACACTCAACACATAAGCCTTTACACAAGAAATTTGTAATTGCGAGTTGTCTTTTTTATGGTGCTGCACACAAAAAGGTACAATAAACAATATGGAGTCATTAAGTTAGAAAATTCCCAAGAGATAAAAGCTAGTTTCTGATTACTCGGGTGCACACTAACTGAAATTTTAATTCATGAATGAATATTATGAGAAATACAAAAAAATGATTTTAGCATCAGATTCTCTATTAGCTTCGCATATGTTACGAAACACCATACGAAAAGGTTATATTTCAAAGATTGTTTGAAAAACTTTGTTTTACTTGTCACTCTATATCCCATCAAAGAACAATATTCTCTTTGGCTCTCTGTTTGACGCATATCAGCTTTAGGAAACCTGACATATTCATTTGGAGCAAAGAAGAGACATCGCATTTGTTCAACATTTATATTTGCTTTCTGTCACACGCCACCGCTTTGTTTACCTGAGATAATACCCGTAGTCATATCTATTGTCAGTTTAGTTAGATGTCATCATAATTCAGCGAGTGGGAATAGATTGAGAGCAGATGAACCAGATCTAATTCATTTAGCCTCGCATGTAAGTCCGTTGTATCCTTCATTTCATGGTGATGATGAAATGCCAAGAGATTTGAAACAAAGGTTTCAGTTCAGTTCTCTCTTTCGCTTTACTCGCGTCACTTCTGAGAGAAAGCTTTACAATTCATTGTTACAGATTTTCGAAAATATGGTGGAAAATGGGATGAACTGAAAATCTTGAAAGTGGAATTCGATGTATCCGACACAAATGTGATTCGATTAACGCAATTCAAAATTATTTCTGATGCGAGCGTATTAACTGAAGAAACTAAACGGAGGTATGAAAGGAAGGAGCCAGAAAAATTGTTTTTCTTAGGAAACATTTTGAAATGGGAAAAGCCATAAACATGATGTTAATCATAACTTGGTGAAAGCATTGCTAATATGTTTACTCCACACCCCGAATTCGGAACATTTTTTCTCAAAACAAGTAAGTAAATAATAATAATAATGTTCTACAGCTCGAAGGCATCATCATCGATCGTAAACATAAATAGCGGCATGCAAATGACAATCCGCGCATAAATTATCATCAGCGTGTGTTTGCTGTAAGCGATAAATAATGTTGAATAGGCAAGCAACCCTTTCGGCATCGCCTCCTCCACTGCCGTGCCATTGCTAAATCTGTCCTCATATCCGATTCAGCAGGATTTCTAGCGTAGTCATAATAACCTCAGCTGCATTTCTCAACGAATGCTGAATGCGCAAAGTAATCTAGATACATGACATATTATGCATATTTAAGAAGGACTTCCCATTTGGTATGAACTGCAAATCTTCGGATATAATTTATAATTAACTGACGGTTGTGCATCTTTAATTAAATTCCTTTCTTGTATCGCAAGCGTGAACGCATTTTTTTACTATTGCAAAACTGCTATTGCATATTTTAGAAAAAAAGTGACTTTTAGCATTCGAGAATGTTCCAGTTTTCTAAAATACCTGAAAATGTTTTGAATTTTTAGAGTTGTTTTTGTGAATATTTTTTATATCATTAAAACCGTTGCGTCAAGCGAATACTTACATTCACAACTACTTACAAATGATGCACGTTTGTATTTTGATCAAAAAGATAGCAATTACTTTTTGAAATAAAAATAAACACTTACTGAAAATGAAAACATGATAAAAATGTTGTTTCGGTAGCACAACATTTTCCCTAATGAATGCAGAGCCAAAAACTCAGCCCTTTGACTACTAAAAAGTACTCAACTTGACATATAAATTATTATGCAGTTTAAATATCGTAGTTTCTATACATGTTTAAAAGGCGGTTTTAGCTCTTCTTTATAATTTTGAACTGTTTATACCGAGATTTTCAAATAGGATAACAAACAGATTTTAAAAGGCATCTTTAAAGAATTTTAATGCAGTAGGTATGTCCTACGCTGCAATAAGTTTAGCTACGAGGAAACTCCATGAATGGTTAGATTCAAATACGCTCGGGGAAATATCTTCAAAAACTAATTCAAAGTTAAGAACTCAATCACTTGGTTTTGGCTTAAAATTTCAAACGAGAGTGGAAATTTCATATGTCTTGCACTTCGTTTTGTTTTTTTCAGGAACCCAGCAAGCGCGGGAGCATGGGTGAGAATAAGCTGAGGAGATGTAATTTCTATCCCCCCCCCATTTGAAGATTTGAAGCTTTTACCGCTCACATTCACGAAACTGAAGACGACCACTAAGTTCCTTACTTCGGAATTAGCAATCAGACAGACTTATCGAATACTTTTGAATCTACCAACTTCTGAGATTTCCTCGTTAGTTAAAAGTTGTTTTCAAAAACTCATCTAAAAAGTCTTCACACAACTAGCCCAATTATTATCATTTACATTTGATAAAGTTGATAAAGCACATACATATTACCAAAAGATTTTATGCATGTTCATGAATAAAGCTTCTTATAATAATTTTTAACACTAAAATTACAATCTTCTTGATCTCCATTTCAATACTTACCCTTTCTCACTATTCTCAAGGAATCTGAATGTATTGAAGAAATATAATGATGAAAGTGCACTTCACAAAGCTTCCAGACAATCCAATAGTTCCCACTGTCTAATTAACCGCTTCCTCTCAGCTCTCTTATGAATTTAACCCTTGTTTTTTTTAGAATTTGCTCTTGTCTGTATAAAAGAAACTCAGATTTTTAAAAAACTCTCTGTCAACATGTGCTTTTCTCGCCAAATTTTATTGGATGTTTTCGACTATAACTTTAATTACAAAAAAGACTTCCTGATATATTATGTCCACATAGTGACTTTTGTATTTGATGAAATAATTATTCATTAGTAATGATAAATTATGGATGCATAATTATCATTGAGCATAATACATGAATTTTTATATAAAAACAAATACTACCTATAAGACGAAGAATAAAGGTGAAAATTTAGAGTCTCATGAAACCCGGAAATATAATAATAATTGATTATCTTTTGTATTTGATACCTTTGACTTTTTGATATCATTATTTCTAGTTCGTAGGTGGGCTTACATGGCATTCAGTTTCCAACTCAACCCTACTTTTCAATGGTTCGTGAGACACAGAACATGTAAATATTGTTGGATATGTGATACTTGGCATTTGGGAATGTCATTGTCATGTCAACAAAACGTGTAGGTTCACAATAGTGACGCATGTCATGTAACTCGAGAAACATGAGAATTTACTATGCGTCATAAAGAGTTGTGCTCATTGCATGTGTTCATTCAGTTGTTGGATTCTGTGAAGAGCCTACTCTTTTACAATTAAATGCGTGCGGAGTGAAGAAACTCTTTTTGTAAAATCGAAATGTTCCAAATTTAGCTATCGTTTGGTACACTGCCAAACGAGATGAAATGCAAAATATAAATATCGTATCGACAAGGCTGTCATCGTATAGCTTATTTGTCTTCACCTCATCCGACCACCTTGCCAGTTTGTATGCTCAAGTTATAGCATTTTTTCCATTCTTCATTGAAGCCCTCTCTGCCATGTGGAATATGATGATGAATGACAATAGATAATGGAGACATCCAAACCACATATTTTTGATGCTGCAAACATTCCAATTTTTTCCAGGGTTCTGTTGATCATTGTAATGATCTTGCCACGCCAGGACTGGTGCTAGAATCGAATGATTTATTTGGGGAGTTGGGGAATTTCCTTCTGGCTTTTTGTTTTCCAACTGGAGAAATTGTAGTGCTGACTAGTTTACCAAGTTTCTAATGAAATAATAATGATATAAAGTACTGATAATGTAAAAAGCGTGTTAGGTATTATAGTGCATGGTATAGCTTGAACATTACTAGTTTGTTCAGATGTTAGAACGGTAGTTAATGCTCAACAATAAACTATTTATGTACACTTTTGACACATTGTTGATCTTGTTTCCACAACTTGCCTGTCTAATCATTTGGTGGTGTAGTAGTTGATGATATTCATGTCTGTAAAGTGCAAGTACGCGTCACCGTTGTAACGGCGTTTCTCACAAAACAAGCAACATGTGTACTTGTACTTGCCAAATAGGAAGTACAAAGGTGGTAAATGAAGATTGAATGAGAAGAGATAGAAAAAGGGAAAGTAAGAGTAGTGATGTTGAGCATACCAGCAAATAATGATGATGAGCAAAAAAAAATTTCTATCGGCAGAACATTTTTGATGAAAGTGGGGAGCAGTGTGATGAGAGTGGTGATGAAGAAGACGGAGCCACTTAATGATGATAATGAAGAGTGTGTGGAAATGAGGCTGAGGGGAAAGCGGCACAACGGCAAGAAAATACGTGCTACAGCCAGTTGACTGACTTTACGTAAAGATCCTAATAGATAGTTTGGTGTGTGAAGGAATGAAATGTGGACGACTGTTGCTTGAGTGATATGACTACTTAATTCTAACACAAAATGCTGGAAAAGTTAGGTATTATAGCTCCATAGTATTTGTTCTTTCTCTGCGCTCGTGTGCATCGTGAACACAATGATAAGCAGGATGGAACAGGATTTTATTATTATTTTCTTTGCCACACACACTCTCACCATATCTCTTCATTCAATTAAGATGAACGAGAGGGAGAGCGTGTATTTCCGAGTTTTTCCCCTGTGGAGAAAAAGAAATGGGTGAGGAGAAAATGACTTTGAGCAGAACACTGCATTCACAAGATTTCATCTTCAGACGAGAGACCAGAGACCGACTCTGCTGCTGGACTGGAGAAACTCCAGATTAGGGCAGTTTCTTTACAAAGGTTTGACAAAAATTGCATAAAAATTTTATGCTACTTTCCAGATTGTATTATTATCCATATGACAACCAGCTAATGAGCATATATACTTTTAACAATTTTCTACTAAAATTCTAGCTGATGACCGATGGATTTTATAAAATATTTCATTATTTTATTACGTTCAGTAAAAATAGTTTTGACGAATTGCAATTGAAGAAATAAACAGTCGTGATGTTAGAAAAATTCATATTTGTATTTTCGACGATAACTTGCTCGCTCAATACCAATGACATCATCATGTGCTCACAACCAACAGACAGACACATTACACGCGCAAAGAGCTTAAGCTTAAAGCAGGTTTGTACGTTTATAGAGCTGCTAGAGATAATCTTGTATTCTCTTTGCGATTTCCAGAGTCCTTATTACAACGAGGTCTCATTTTCTACATTTGCTATTCTCCCAGGACTGACTTTTGGCATTGAGCGAACAAACCCAATCAATTTAGATAATAGTGCTAGATTCTCCACAATACCGATTTTTTTCTCCACACACACTCCAGAGTAGCGTGTGACGTGTTTAATAATTTTTTTCTCTGTTTATATAACATGTTACCAAATTCTAAAAATATACTAGACTGTGGTTAGCACATACGAAAAGATAGATATGGTCCGGGGAATTAGGAATGATAAATAATATTATTTTCTTGTTAAACGTGTGTACTATCACACATAAATAGTAAGTATGCAATGCAATTAGTGGACTACGCAAAAAAAACGCTTTCATAATGCTCGATAAAAAATTAAGGTAAACTTTTTGGCAGAATATAAAGTTACATTTCAGCCATTAGTTGACCACGACAAGAATTTAGCAATTTCAAGATTTCAAGCTTTTTTTCAGAGGATACAATAAAGGCTATCATTATACGTCCGAAAATGCGCACATTTCAGTTAATGGATGTCTTCTATCTCAACATAGCCATTAAGTAAAAAGGGCTAAAGCGATGTTTTCATTTGCCTGGTTTTTTACGATCTACTCATAATATCAGAAATGACACTGGTCACTAGCACGTAATAGGAGGAAGCACAACAAAAGAGAATTATGCTGATGGGCAACAGGAAAACCTTTTATCATGCATCTCTCTCCTGCTTTTGTAATTGACAAGGTATACATTTTCCTTTTCCTCATAAAGTTAAGAAGAAGACGTCACAAGAAAATTGAGCTCCTTTGCTCGCATTACGAAAAGATATTTTTACAATAGGTATTTATACTGTTTTTGCAACAAAATGTTTTATCGATTTTTTATATCCAAAGTAGTAGTGACCAACATTTGTTGTTTGTTGGACTTGGATAAAAAGTATTTATTTTGTCGCATATTTTCTTGGTCCATTATGCTTTACGTCGTGTATGAGGCTATATTATGTTTGTTTAAGGATGATAATTGGAGGAAAGCTGGCGCCAGATGAATATGTTCATACATTTATATTACAAACATATAATTAGTAGTATGTATGCATGTATGTATAGATTTATTTACTCGTGTTGCATTTGCTACTGTAACGCTTCACCAGAGTCAACCAAACACGGCAAGAAATTACTAATGCAAGTCGGTCGTTAACTCTCTTTCTTGGATGAATTCTGTCTAATGGAACATTCAAAACTTATTCCTCAAGTTTTCCTATCTTAATTTATGTATCTAGCCCACATATAAAAATGTTCGTGTCTGCTCACGCTGGTCATCATTGTAATCTTGATTATTGCCAAGTGTAACCAACTCACATGTCACCTGGTACGCTTCTTAGCTTTTTTCATGATGATTAGACAGCTTTTAAAAGGCACATGGAGCCGTCTTGACTTCGGGTGTTCCCAAGTTTATATGTAAACAGACATAATTGGCGTAATTGCATGATGCGCCAGACTGATGGTAAATAAAACTGGAATGCAATCTCAACCTTGAGGTTTTACAGCAGTTTTTAGCAGTTATGATATGCATGGGGAAGGTCTTTTAAAGAGTCCAGCTATCTAGGTCTGGCGATATAAAAGTATATTTGCTAATTTTGGGTTGGAATTAGAGAAGGAGTAGGAGGATGCCATGGTGAAACGTTTTTTCGTGGCGGTATGAGATTTATCCGTTCTTAGTAAAAATTGTTTTCATTGAATCAAGAAGCCCACACTGATACTGATATTGTAAACCATAAATATTTTGTACATTTTTTTGCATCGGAAGTTTGGTTCGGATTTTGGACAACCGCAAAAAATCCGAAAATATGAGAACATCCAGTTTGTCTGTACCTCTAAACTATACTTTTTATATCCACGTGTACACGTGCAACGGCACTGATCTAAGAAAGACTGTTTGTATTATGAAACCTCAATGCTAAGTGATAGCATTTTTAATGGAGCACCATAAACCAATCGATAAAAAAGGTTGCGACAATTGTCATCTATTATTTTGTTGCCAATGTTATGAATCTAAATCCTTGAGCATTCTATCATTCATTGTATTTGAGTATTCTGTTTACAACATCTCCGCCATGATCGTTTTACGAATTATTTTATAGATATTGTAATATTGATTATAATATTCTCACCGCTGTTCACAACCACTACTACCCCACATTCTTTACGCTGCCAATGTTAAAACTCATCTTTTAAACCGTTCATATACCACCCACCCCACCACCACCTCCATTACTGCTACCACCAGGAAGGATCATGATGATAATGATGAGAAGGCAATAAAAAGATTTAATATTGAAAGTGCATGCAAGAGTGAAAGAGGTACTAGCCACCACTGACAGCCAAGCCAGCAACCATATCGCTCCACCACCATCAGTAAATAAGCTATAAAATTTTACTGTGCTGTGGTGCATAATGTATTAACCTAGAAGAAAGTCTCTAAAAGATACTTTTCCTCCTTTTCTCTAACTTTTTACAATGTTCCATAAAAAACGGGGTATATACGCCGAGAAAAAATGCATTCTTATCTCGAATCATATACCCTACGTATAATAATATTGGATTTTACGATCTATACCCAGTGTTATTTCTTCAAAGGTTTTTTCACACAAGAACAAAAAAATTCGATTTGAGCACATAGGCATCATGATCAGCACATCTCGTCTGCTCATCGACACCATGAATAAGCTCGGCTTGGTTTCGCATGCCATTCTCAGCCTGAACAAATATTACCCTGTGGTATTATCGGAGAGACGGAGGATTTTACAATTTCATTTCTTGCATGATTTCCTGTCACCTTTACACGAGCATTGCCTAAATTGCATGGTCTAATGCGAGCTCACTCATATATGCATGTCGATTGTAGATATGAAACGGATAATATGAATGTGAGGTGTTCAGTATGTTTATATGGAAAACTGGTATTCATAAATGCAGGAGAAACCCTTTCTGGGAAAACATGTAGCCTCAAAGTTTTTTCAGGGAAAGTCACATGGTCGCAATAAAAGAGGGAAAGTAAAAAGAGAAAGCCGCCATTCTCCACTGACTTTGTTGATGGGAGGAAAAGCGAATTTTCGACTGTTTGTGAAAGGACGTTTATCTGGGAGTGAGGAGAGAGTTGTATTTGTACGTGTGACAAATAGTGTGGAAAAGTGGCTTACCTTCGGAAGTCCTTGCTCATGCAAGCGTATATTACAGGATTCATTCCCGAATTGATCCATCCCAGCCAGGTAGTAATATCTGTGACAAATTGGGCTCCTTGTAAGCACGAGCTGCAGAAGCCAGAGATGAGATTGGTCACGAAGAAGGGTAGCCAGCAGACGATGAAAACTCCCATCACAATGCCCAGCGTTTTCGCAGCCTTCTTCTCCTTTGCAAATTTTGCTAGTTTCCGACTAATACTGAAATGCTTCAAGTTTTTGGGAACGACGCGGACAGAGTTGGCTCTGGAGGAGTTCCCTGCTGTCCCATTCCCATTTCCGTTCCCATTCCCTCCCCCTTGGTGTGGGTGGAGGAGGTCAATGTGACCAATTTCTGGCTCGCAGTCTTCAGAGTTCTGGTGATGAGGAGGTGGGTGGCGGTTGGCATGATGATGGTGG
>JAQIXX010000309.1:0-68647 GCA_034700605.1 Willowsia nigromaculata | reverse complement strand
TTGCAAATCCAAGATCTCTAATTCCAAGTCCACGATCTCTAATTGCAAAGCCCAATCTTCTAATTCTACTTTAAGTACTTTCCAGTATCAATGTCTCAAATAAATGTACGTCTTCCTTCCTGTGTACAACATCTTCATGATTTTAAATGCTGAGGACGAGCCTGTTTACATCTGGTGCTCATTCAGACCAACAGAACTGTCTTATAAATTGCATACAGATATGATAAATGCATAAAAAGAGTGATTTGGGCATAAAACTAATTAATATTAGGAACAATATCAATATTATTGGATTTGACTGTTACATTGGGCTATAAGAAATTCACGTACATATATTAGTCAATATTCTAACGTTTCCGGCTTACATTTTAATTTTCCTTTATTTGAAACGCTCTATTTCCTGTCTCCTTAATCAGACTTTTTATTTTAAATTTTTTAAACTTAAAATTTAAGAGCTCTCGAAGAATTTGAAACAAAATAGAATTTGGCATAATAGTGCATATAATTGCGTATTTATCATCAGTAATGATATTTTAATACTTGCAATACGCTTGAAGATTGGTAAAGTACCTAGTAATCTAAGGGCATACATAACATAACTCTAAGAAAGAATAACATGCATCTTAAATTCCTTATATGATCCGAATAAACACTTCTTAACTCCAAGTTTGTTTAAAGTCCTATTCAGAATCTTAGACTTGGAATTAGAGATCATGGATTTGAAATTAGAGATTGTGGATTTGCAGTTAGAGATCCTGGACTTAGATTTAGAGATCCTGGATTTGCAATTAGAGATCTTGGACTTGGAATTAGAGATCTTGGATTTGACAGTTAGAGAATTGGTCCCACAAAAATTAGCGTTTTTGAAATTAGAGAATGTGTCGGTAATTCCTAAAAACAGCTTAAAAATTAACAATTTTCAGAGCAGTAAATGCGAGATTTTTCAGCGGAACTGTTGTATACGAACCGTTCGTACAACGGCAGTCAGGTGTGTAAGCAAATGTATAAAAGTCACGAAAAGTAAGATGACAATTGCATTTGAATCATAAACTGGCATTTATGGAGGAATGAGGAATACAAGAACCGTGGCCAACTCTGAATTATCAAAGTATTGTAGATAAGAACATTGTGCAATCTTGGTACTAGTAAGCTAATTATGCTTATTGAAGTGCAGTGCAGACGAGGATACGATAATGACAGGCAGACGGACAAACATAAATAGTAACACTGTTTTAAGATAGTTTTTGAACAGGTTTAAGGATAAGTTAATATATTGGTACGTTTAAAGTTTCTTAAGTATACACTCATAACATTATTGCGCATTATATACATATACCTGTGCACTTAGGGAATAAGGGAATGATTGTATTTCCTCCTACTAATAATAAATAAACACGTCTAAGCCTTTTTGCCATAAAACAAAAATGTTTTGGATAATTGTATGTTTTTTGCATCCCCATCATCATCTCTGTTGCGGAAGAGCAGATGCTTACCCGGATGTATAAAACACGACAAACCTTTCTGCATATTCTGGGAATTCCTGGAGATGTTCTATTCTCTGCTGACATAGAGAATGCAACACTACAGTAGCTATACGGTGTACGAACTGAAGATCGGTAATGTGGTGACATTTCCAAAATCATCAGCAAGAGCTATGAAAACATCTCAAGGGAAAAATGATTCAAATTTGTCAAGATTTGTGAGTATCCACACTAGACTTGCGTAACTAAATCAAGTGAATGAAATTATGAATGTGACAGACATGTAGATCTGGTGCGTGCACAAATCCATCATCATGAATCCCTTTTAAATCAAATGATGCATACTTTTACACCATGCCAAAAGACACAGTATACAGCTACTACTCTTACTTCTTGAATTATATGATTATGCATGGATTTACATAAAATACGGATCCACCTATATATTACAGTTTTGCAAATCTTTATGTACTTTTACTGCAGCTTGATCCCACACACTGTAAGACGTTTATGAATGTAAGAAGCTTTTCAGGAGAATCAACTTTCATTTTGACTTTTTTACTGTCATGAATGTTATAAAAAGTATGATAGTGAAGAAGGATTAGTTAGTGTATTGGAATGAGTGCCAGAGTTTGCATTGTCATAAACTTCTTTGTAGACTGCTTAAATACTTTGACTTTGCATTACGACTAAACTAAAACTGCAAAAACATATTCATACAGTGAGTGACTTCAAAGTATCATGGTCGTTGTGCAATTGCCATCAAAATGTACTTTTGGTAGTAAAGAACGAAACAGAAAAGACAAGTTATTGTTAACTTCTAAGTATCCCCCTAAGCGCATTTCACGTGAGATAAGCAAATCAAAGCAACACACACGGGGGTGTAAAGTATAAAGTAAGGAAAACGCTAGGAATTAAAAACCTGTAATGAGGAAGTGCTCTCTTACTTTAAGAAAGATAAACTCATTCTCACGTTTGGAAGAATCATACTGTTAGTTGTTGATTCCTCTCTAAATACAAGAAAATACAAATGTTCACCGTCAACTGATTCGTCGCTAACAGTGGACTATTATTTGTCTTTCCTTTCTGCTTTGATCCTTCTTCAGTGAAAGATCTACTCAGAAAGCAGTATTAGCTTTTGATTCATTCCATAGTCAATCTTCATGAACTTCTCAGCTCTTTACTTTATGTATGTTTCTGAACGTTTTACGTTCGTTGTATGAATTCTTCCACATTATACTGCAGAACTTTTGGAAGAAATCGAAGTAATATAGTGTTCTATTACTCATTTAGGCGAACTAATTGCTTCTTGTTGCATGTATAGTTCTATATGATATGATGCTTTATTTGGTGACTCATAAATAATAGGTACAGGTACTTGTGATTTGCCCTGAGCATGCGAGGATGAAAAGTCATGTACTTCCATTAAATTAAGTACTAAAGTCGTTACATTGAGACCTACCGAAACCTTGTACACATGTTATGTAATAACATAAAGTTCTGCACTTACGTCTTTCTTGCCATTTCTTGCCATTTTGTATTTACGGCTATAAATTTTAGGGAAAGAACGGAATGACGCATGACGCGTTTACATGTCGACATGTCAAATGAAGACAAGTAGTAGGAAGACCAAAACACTACTTTCAATTCGTGGTGAATAATTAATGAAAGAGTTGAGTTCAAGTTTTAGCAATGACTACATCAATCATATCAGCTCAGCACATAATCTCAGTAGGTCAATATAATAATACGTACTAACACTATTATATTATACCTTTTATACGAATTTGTCTTCAAAATGCTGCCTTAATTCTATATTACATTTAAGAACACGGGACTTTTTTGGTATGATATGATAACTCAATGTTGTTTGTAAATGTTATTCATTGAGAACCTATTGTTGTTGAATGGTAAACTAAACCATAATATAAATTACTGTTTATCAAACATATTTTAAACCTTTATGATTTACCACAAAACAGAACAATTGAACTTAATTAAAAGTGAATCGTACTTACCCACAATCCGGTTGCTTTGAGCTTGTATGTACTTGTATGTCAAATTTGTACAAGAATATGTAAAACATTCACAAACGTACAAATGAAATTGATCGATTTTTTGCTCTAGGAAAATCCACGTGTATTTCAAAAATATAATTTTTTAAACCATGTACGCATTACATATGAGAAATTCAGTAAATACAAGCATGTGTGTTATTTTCTTTTGCTCAGTTCGAGTTTTGCCCTAAAACCTGTCAATCAAATCAAAGTCAAACTTGATATTGATACGACAGATGATGAAAATGGACCATTTTTGCAACTAGTGTGATGAGAACTATTGACAGTACTCATGAAATTGCTTTTGAGAGTAATGATTGGATCTACTGCATGCGTATACAAATATCAACGAGTCTCTATCAGTAGTACCACCGCAAGAACTGATGCAGTATAACGATTCGTTATTAACGAACGATACAAAGCGAAGCGTATGTATGATGATGTACATTATGTACGAAGTGGGTGCTACGCACAAAGTGCGTACTGCGTATGAAGACTGCATTGTACACAAGTACATAAATTAATGCATTCAATCTCTTTAAATATCATTCTTTACACTATTTAGAAAGTAGAACGGAGATCAATTTCATACTAGCTTGTGTGGTGATGACATCTGCGCTGCGATATTGAATTCCATAAAAGGATTAAATCGCGGACGAGGTAACATGATATTTAAATCCTCTGTTTAATATTTGTTTACGTACGCAATTCAGAACAAGCATCAAACAGGCAACCCCAACGAGTGTCCTTGTCGATAGGAATTTAAATGGAAAGTAAACATAACACGCAAAACAGTTAAAAGCGTGTACTTGCTTTGACAATTATAGTTGTCTTTACACTACTTGTGTGTTGACACAACATGTAGAAAAGAAATCACTAGCGCTTAAGCATCATGCTCAAAAGCAATACCTATATGCTTGTATGTGCTAAAGTATGTTGATGCAATTTTAACTTTCCAGTGAACCTTGGAACCCAAATTTATGATTTTGTTTATGAAAATAAGACTACTAATATCAAGAATAGGACAGGTGTATTCCATAATGTTCATTACCAAGAATCGATAACGCGTTTCTCAGCTAATTTTTAAATGCAAATAACTCAACCTACTAATAACTCTATAGTGCATGCAAATCAGTTTTCAAAGTTTGAAACAGAATAATTTACATTTAAAAATGAGTTTTCGTAAGCTTACCAAAAGCAGTGTGCTTTACTTCCTCTCAGAATGCACCGATGTATCTTGTTCGTGCGTTTCTTGGTTATTGCCCTCAGTCAGTCAACACTGTGGTTAAAGCTCGAAGGTTATTGCTGTACTGACACGTTTCTGTGTTCTGCAACGGCTTCGAATAGATTGGCAAGCCTTTCCTTCTCCTTCGAAACACTCTTTTCTGCCTTTATGATACTTGGCGTTTACTCCTGTGTTGTGTATGTGTGTTTGTATGGGAGAGAGAAGAGAAATAAACGATACCACCACCACACACGACAACGAAGACTCAGAAGAAGACTCGTTCTCACAATGCTTTATTTGTTGATAGTACGTTCGCTGAATCTACTTCACTTTTTTTGCTTAAAGCAAAAAGACCACAGAAACAAACTCATGCTTTCCTGTACTACTCGCTGGATTCTCTCTGGATCGACGATATGCAATATAAAGCGAATAAACCGTTGTTCTTGCTGGTGTTTACTGTCTTTGCATTCGATTTATATTAAAGTTATGCCTTCCGCCCTTTCCTGTGTACTGCATATTATTTTTATTGTGCTCTAGATATCAAACGTTATAAAGTTATAACAGTTTTACCCACAGCTAGAAAACAAGTTAAAAGATTTAAAAAACATTGAATAGTCAAATTTATAAGCTACACTTGTGGCCTGTCCTGTAGTTTCCACAAGCATATTATTGCATTTAAAAAAAATATTATTAATTTTTTGTTCTGGCTGCATGAAAAGCATACCAAAAGATACTTGAATAGGTACATGACATACATTAAATAGTTTAAATAATGCAGTATGGTTCTTCTATAGATATGAGGACATTATAATGTTGATAAACTAAAATAACGTCGTGGGAGAAATTAGCTTCGTTCTTGCTTGTTTACTATTCTTTTACTTTTACTTACCATCTTCCTAGGTATTTGCTAAGTTTTTCTAGTTCTTTTGTTGTGCTGCACATTTTTACTTTGAGTTGTGTAGTGGTGAGCAAATAGAGTGTAGTGTCTGTTCCTAATATTATCTCCATACATAAGTGTAACGATCGTAAACTTTCCTTTCATAATACATACTTGAAAAACTACATTCTGTATTCCCCGAGACCTTATCGTTACTTCCGTTCTCACAGCAATCAGCAGCATTATGGTAGCTCTAGCTGGGAAATATGCACGGGGCTTGAGTTCAGCTTTTTGGCCGCGCTTGTGTTGTGGAAATGTGGACATGGCTTTCCCTATCTATTCTAATCGCAACTTTACTTTCACTAGTTGTGTATACGCTCTATACAGAGTGATTATGGAGGGTTCTCCACCACTTTCCTCTCTTCCTTCCCTTTATTCTTGTGTAAGCTGCTACGATCGAAAACGAAAGCTGCTACGCAGACATGTGATGTTGAATGTTGTAGCATAATGCTGAAAGCTATGCGTGTATATTACCTATTAATAAGAATTTCTTGAATTCCCTTAAAAACACGAACCGGGATGGAAAATACTGTTTACTTGCTTCTGATGACTGCATAGACAGAGAGAAGTGTACTCCCCCACATCATTTTGGCTCTTACAACTTCATATCACGTTTGTACTCCATACTATATGGATGAGTTTCCTTATGGAAAGCTACACGGCCCGAAATGAAAGCCCATTTTCTCTCTACGGCATTTCATTTTCCCTTCCTGATATAAAGATATGTACACATACACACTCCACAGTTACCACTCACTTAAGATAGTTGCCTGTGTAGCTTTCTCCGGTTTCTCTAACACTGGCTACATTCTCCTTTTCCCCAGCACCACGAATGTGCAAACATAACCCAGCAACACGACATATACGTGTACAGCATGTAAAACTGACTACCTACAACAGTCATATAAGGAGAAATAATATATAGTTCGATGTACATACAACGCCTAACGAAAAAAAGATTGCACCACAAGCTATCTACCATATAACATGGGATTAATTTCATCCAGCGGCAGAGCAACATATTACTTTCACTGCTAAGAGCCCATGTTTAGCATTTTGACCACAGTATTGAGCTTTGATTTCTTAAATCACTTTATTTCAATCGATTTGCGCCCAAAAACGGAATTTTTTATTCACCTATAATGAAGAAATGGTCAAAGAGACAACAATGAAATACTTTGAACACATTTTAAGAGTTTTGAGCACTAAATAGTGAAGTAATGCTTGCAACTTATATTTCAAAGCTTTTATTTTGAGTAAAAAATTATAAATTTCAAAGCATGACAGAAGATAAACCTCCTGGAATCCAAATCATCAAGCAAAAATAATATTAAATGCTAGCCCCTAGGGAGACTCGAACTCCCGACCCCTGGTTTACAAGACCAGTGCTCTAACCACTGAGCTATAGAGGCTGCCGCGGTCAAAAACGCTTTAAAAGAGTGTTTTGGTGTTGGAGGTTTCACTGTGCTGAACCGGCGGACTTGTGCATCATCCTTGTGTTAGATACGTATTAACTTACATGCTATTTCTAATGGAAAATGAAGCTCCGTAGTCCGCTCCCCACTTCTGCTGTGGATATTTTTTGTACCTTTCTTTCAGATTAAAAATTACACAACTTTCTTTCTTTCTTCAACTGATTGTTTGAATGTTCTGATTATGCATGATTAATACTTACAAATCTTCACTAATTGGTCAATTGTTCGACTTTTCAAAATCCAGTTACCTGCATTAGATTGGAACAGCTTAACTAGATGGATTTACTGAATTTTAGAATTTTGAAGTGAGTCACTCACTGATCACTGTGAGTGACAGGCAAAAGACGAAACAAATTAAACTCTTGACCAGAAACGTTTAACTAAAATCGAAATGAAATGTGAGTACGAAATGCATACATATAAATAGCTGTGGAATTATCATGAATAATATTTAGGTTTCCTTCAGATCAGGGTATAATTTTAAGTAATTTTGTAAATCTTGAATTGGTTGAAAGACTTACCAATAGTATGGTGTTTTCCTTTGCACTCATGCAAACAATCCATAATATTGTTAATGTACTAGTAGGTACTACTAATAAACTAATGTGTTAGGAGCTTTGCGAAGAGCCTTTAATGTTTTAAAGATTAATGCTTTTATGATGTCGCTCATTTCGTTTGCTGGCAGTAAGAGTTAGGGTTCAAAATCAATTTCCTGACTATGCATTTTATAGTTTTTATTCAAAAAAATTTTTTTATTAGTTTTGATCAAAAATCATACACAATCATACAGCTTTGAAGGATTTTTATGTACGTAAGTAAACATAGAAGTAGATATCCGAAAAACACAAGTTTAAAAATTATCCTTGAGAACTAAGTAACACCAAACTCATATCATCCACTTGTAACACCATACCAATTACCACTAATGTCATTGATAATCGGATGACTTGAAGTCAAAAACTGTCCATCACAGTGTCTTTCTCATAGAGATTTTTCGTTCCACGCCATCGTGGCTTCGATTTTAAGTGATGCTAGCGCAATAAAGGGTAATAATATGTACTTCACAAATGATCATTAGTAATTACTAAGTTTTTAAATTAATTGGATTCGATTAGGTAGCTATTGGAGGGAAAGGGGCTCTTGAACATATATACTATAAGAATTAATATTAAGATTAGCGTACAGAACTAGAACTTTTATGATAAACTAGTATACTAATTCCAAATGCGAGAAGCCAACCTCTTTTGTGAATTCCCTTGGCTAAATATTTTTCCTGCATCACGATTTATGAAGATGGAATACTCCAACAAACAATTCATCTCATATCAAATTCATAAATCATAAATCTACATTTCGCAATTTCAGTCAAGACAAGTCAGTCAAGTAGATTTTTCTCATATCCCAGGTTATCAATATCTGCTTCTGGACGTACATTACTAATTAGACTATTCTTTTAAAAATATTTAAGCTAATTCGCTCTCATTGCTTTAGTTAGGGACTGGTGGAGGTAGAGTTTTACCAACAAAAATTTGCAAGTGCGAAGACTTCGCACATCAGTAATGAATAGACCACGTTAACATGATGGACATGTTGCATGTGTAAGCATTATATTTTCCTTTTTGAGTTAAAGTACATATATGTAAATTGTAAACTTCCATCTTGTATTAATCTGTACATACACAATTCAAAAACCTGGTAAAACGAACATTTGGAACAACGAAAACTAATCACACTCGACACAAAGTAGCGTCAATTTGCTGAATTGAAGGGAGAGCCAGCTTTATCTTTCTTCTATAATTAGGATCTTTCCCGTCCGACCAGATTGGATTGCGCTCGAAGTACACCGTTTCGAGGCTGTCTTTTGGCAAATTGTCCAAATCTCCCCATTCAGACAGTTCGTTATCGTTAAACTGAAATAAATTAAATTTTTCAATGAAAAAAAATCGCGCATAATTATATTGAAAATGGTTGAATTGCCAGATAAAATAGTAAAATCATTTTACCCAAAACTCAGAGAGTTTAGTGAGATGTTTAACGTTTTCGATCCGGCGAATCCTGTTTGACGCAATATCGAGCGTTTCCAGATCTGCGTTGCTTTCCAAACCTTCAATTTTTTCAATGCCATTGCTGGAAACGTAAAATTGCTGTAATTTTGCCAGGCTTCCTAGTCCCTCTATTTTAACGATTCTGTTACTGGAGGCGCCTAATATTTCCAGGTTTTTCAATTGTTCCAGATTTTGGAGCTTTGTAATTTTGTTTTTCCCCAAATGCAATTCTCTCAATTTTGTAAGCTTATCCAAGTTCTCGATTGTCTGAAAGTTAAACAGAGTCAGTTAACATGAATGCCTTTAAACAGGAAGGCTAACCAAACTATGATGAACATAAATGGTAAGTAAATACCCGCAATTTATTATCTCCAAGTTCCAGCAACTCCAGATTTTCCAACTCGTCCAAGTTCTCAATCTTGTCAATTTTATTAGAACAAAGGAATAACTTTTTAAGATTTTTTAAGCTACTTAAGTTTTCTATCTTCCTCAAACGATTGAAAGAAATGTCCAATACTCTGAAAGTTAAAAAAAAGAATGTTTTATTCATAATAGAATTCTAATACTTGAAACTTGTGTCAATTATTTGTATGACAATGACCAACAACCAGTCCTTACACTAAAAGCTAATTGTAAGTACTAGGGTGTAGGCGTGTAGGGATTCAGATTCTCTTCAATCAATCAGATCCTTACTTCATACTTACTCAAGTTGTTCAACTTTAATGCTCACTGTCACTCAGAACAAATGACAAGAGAGGTATGTTGCAAAGGCATATGTAATGAATTCCAATAGACTTATACCTCCGAAACTTAAAACTTACTCTAAATTGACAAGCTGGTCCAAGTTTTCGATTTTTGTAATCTGATTATCATATAATTCGAGTTCCTTTAGAGTTGTGAGGGTACTTAAGTTTTCGATCTTTTTTATAAAATTCCATCTCAAACAAAGTACTTCCACCTGGGTTAGAACTTCAAGATTTTCAATTTGTCGTAAGCGGAAATGATTCAAATCCACCTCAAGAGCTGTTGGATCCAGGTCAACTTTCTCCGGTGGTTGGCTTTCTGCAGGATTTTGGGACTCATCATCTTCTGATTCGATTGTGAGAGCTTTTCCTCCTAAATCCAAACAAGTCGATTGATGATTATCATTTTTGCTAACTACAACTTTTGTAATTTTGTAAATAAATACATTCAACGCGGACGTCAATGGCAGTAGTTGCACACTGACTGAATGGGGTGACATGCTTACCTGAAGCTATCTTCACAGCTGTACCAGTGGTTGTAGTTACACCACTGTCTCCACTGGAGCCTCCAATAATCTCAACCGACTTAATGGTTCGTTTTGATTCTTCAGGAGCAGCTCCCGTCTCACCGACCTCAGCAGGGACTTCGTCACTCATCTTTTGTCTTTTCCCCTCCACAATTGACAATAATTAAATTAAATTAGTTTTTACTTTTGTTTGTGTAAAATCGGGTACCAAATGTCAAATGTGGAGCTGAAAAGTACTTCTAGAACTTAGCAAGTACTGACACGATCGGTATGAAGATACAAACAAACTATAATTAGGATTTCACAAAATATTTTTTTATCACAACGGCAAAAAGTTTACAGTCCCAACAAGTACAATGCAATTTTCATACAACTTTAATTTTAAAATATTTTAACAATTAAAATGGACCACTTGGTTCTGTGACACTCGCTTATTTAGTAACACCTATTCATACATTCTCGGTCTACAAAGATTAATTAACTTTAACATTCTCCGAATTTAATTATGCATTCATTTATTCTTTACAATTTACAGTCCTTTTTAAGCCTACACCTACACCAAAGTCAACTTTCAGCCTAGCAGCATAAATACAAATCTACCAAAGATAAACAAAACTCTTTCCTTTCCCGCCAGTAGGCGACAAGATGAGAACATTTTGATGGATGGACATGGTGCATGCTACTCTGCTCTATCATCTCACCATCAGCAGAATGAATGAAAGAGCGCCTGCTGTTATATGAGTGTGTAGGGTTGTGCATTATGCATTGCAGAAAAACTTTCACCAAAACCATGAACAAATGAACGAACCATGCTACACGCGATGTGCAACGACGATTGAGATTGTGATGCTTTACTTTCCCCAGTGGTTAAACCGAAAAGAAAACCGTTCTTTTCACTTTCCTTGTATGAAAATTCTCATGGGCATTACGCAACGCTTTCACAATCACTTTCCACTTTCCTTCCGGTTTGGGGCATCAAAGAATTGCTGAAAAGTTCATCTAAACGCTCGATGCTCTTGGGGAAAATTAAGGGCCAATGAAATGAAGATTGTCAACTGTCATGTTAGTTTATTAAGATTTTAGCACCTTGCATTTTGCAAGTAATAAAGAAAAACCGGTTGCATATTACAAGCATTAACGTGATGGAATTTTATTTAACTGTGTGGCGAAAAATTAGTTAGTTATTTATTAATAATATGGACTATCCTAATTACCAAATTGTTAATGTAAGTATTATTATACGGTTAGCTTGAATGATAATTTCTATTTTAATTTCCCTCTTGAATTACAGACTTGTGCATGCTATTCGTACTAATTAGGAAGGAGTGTTTTAACAAAATTTCTTACATTAGTTTATTGTGTTATATTTTATTTAAAACTTATGAGTACCAACAATTAGTATAGGATTTAGTTGAGAATGTGAAGTATTTGAGGGATCAGGAGTTTATTAGTAGTTAATTGGCTGTAAATGTTTTTAGGACTGACTATAACTGCAACTGCTAGTTTACCCATTTGAAACTCAATTCTTGGCATCATTGCGTGTGTATAGCGCTTCCGCTAGCTACAACTGGCTGGTTTTTGTTTGGTTAGGTGTTTTGACCTGCAGTTGTTCCTTACTCTTCCGTCTAAAAAAACTCACCATTATTGAAGAAGGCAACATTAGAGAATCAATGGATTCCGCCAGAGAGGACACAAAAAGCAACTAGGTATGTACATATTTTAAAATCTGACAGACAACTAAACTTGAACCAAATTCTTTAAATTATTTTACCATGAATGTATAAAATTAGTTGTTTATTATTCTTTTTACAATATCAGTCGGTTGGGTACACTCTGAATCACAACAACATTTGCATTTGTTGGAATTGTAAAATCTATATATTATTTATCACAAAATCGTTTATGCTTTCGGAACACTAAACACAAATTTTAATGACTCTAGCTGAAATATAATTTTCTCTTTTACCAGTAAAGCAGGATACATCTAAAAAATTTACTCATCAAAAGGACTTGAGAAAATTAAATACACACATTATGAGACACATTCTTCAAACTTGATTTCATGTTTATCTCGTTGTGAGATGACATGGGACGACAGCTTCTATATGCAATTTATCGTTGAACAGCAATACCCTAAAATAACGATCAACAGCTACATTTCACTTGAGCATTTTACAAATTCCTTTGTCGCGATAAAATTCTCATACAACTGTTTATTTGCTTCTGCTTCTTATCGTTATAGTTTGTAGTTGTCCAAATTTTGCTTATCTGGGGTAGGTGGAAACTATTATAGTAGGTACTGTATGGATAGAATAGAGCCACCAAATTTCTATTTTCCTATACCTGATTGATTAATTTTTATTTCAAGCTACTGCCGATTGTCATGAATTTCTTTGGAAAGACTACAGCAACTATACCGACTACATCAGAGCACATCACTGTCACATCACATATTATCTACCTATACGAGAAATGGGACATGTTAGACCTATAAAATATATGTTTGGCCGATTTTCTTCTAAATCAAGTATGAAATTAATCTATTCCAGCCCGATGAAGTCTTATGAAATTTTGCTCCATGAAGTACATAATATTATTAAATTCAACTTTTAACCACTTCTTGGGTTTAGCTTGTCCGCCTATGTTCAACAATACCAATACCACAGATGCAAGCACTGGCCGTTTTCATTCAGAGCTATTCAGAGAAGCACTTTAGAAAGCGTATGCGAACTTACTTTTTAAAACCAGCTACAGACATATTTTACAATGCGTATTATCAAAGCTTACACACAAGTTACAACTTACAAGGTGCAGGCTTTTGTCTAAAGCCTTTGTACTAAAGTAGCCTATTGTGATTTGATTTGTGAAGGCATTTGACTATTATTATCTCCACTGTTTACATCCAACTTTCCATTAAGTCTAATCAATGATCCATTCTCATAGTTCCATTCCATAGCTGTTTGTTCATGTACACTTATTCACCCAAACCTCTCATTATTAATCAGTATTTGGGAATACAGGGTTCTCGGTTCTCTAACGGAGTTCTTTATAATAATAAGTAATCAAGCTAATATGCACTCAGCGATCTTTAATTAAAGTACATTCCTGTGTGCAAATCTATATGATCTTTGTTTAGAATAAGTAATTCTTTTTAAAATAACGTTTGTTAATGTGATATATGATTGAAAGAAGCCTATTAAGTTGTTTTTTTCCTCATTCAGCTAAAATTACTCGTTTACACGGCGTGCGTTTAATAAATAAAATATTTCGTTACCCTATAAGCTGTTAGCTCCTTGAACAAGCTTTGCATAATTATTTCAACTCTTTCATAATGTACGAACTTTAACATTTTTGCCTTTATTTTTCTCGTCCCTCTGCCCTATACCCATTGCCCTCGTTATTGCCTAGTTGTAAAAACTATTACGATAAGTAATTTTTTCATTTATGAAAACGTTTATGCGTAGCCTAACTCATAAAATCGTAAGATATTTATTTGTAGCCATTAGCGGTATAATGGAAATCAGTATCTGTAATATATACTATGCATAAAAGATTCGGATGGACTGTTTGACTTTCTTGAGTACCATGCACAACTTATCCTTTTTAGTTACATAACATTCCACCAAATTTTAGATAATAAAGTATGTAGTAATATTCATTACACTTTGGTAATATTTGGCAACAATTAGCGTTGTACTCTTGGCTAAACCTTATGTATAATACTGATTGGCGTTGTTTGAATGGCACTAAACTGAAGTACCTGCTTGGTGTCGGCTTGGATTGAACTGCTCGTGTGACATCATGTAATGAATGATAGGCCTTGTTCTGGCACAAAATACTGGAAAGGTTTTCACTCACAATTATCATGTATTTGTATTAAGGAAGGACTATATATGTAAATTATTTGCATTACAACCTTCACGTGCATTAGTGCACCTATAAACTTTGTTTGAGAACGTATGCATAAATCGTTCAGTGATCAGACTGAATTAGATGCGGTACATTCGACGGTTCAATTTTACTTACCCGCCAACTATATACTAGTAAAAAATGTTAACCATTTTAATAGAAAGCAATTAGAAAATATTGCTTTGAAATGAAGCCGCATCAGTTGCAAAAATCTGATGCCAAAGCAAAGGTAACAATATTATAGTCACGTCATCAATCAACAAACCCTCATTCAAAAATTCATTAGGTAGTTCAGTTGACCGATTCCATGTAGACATTGATTTCGTAGAGAAAGTTACCGAAAAGGTTCACTAGTTGCTTTTCTCGTTGCAGTGTTATGGATGTATCATATGAAAGGACGTCTGAGATTGATATGGACATACAGCTCCGCTATAAAGTACTTCGCATTTTTTTATCATAGGAAGTCCGCCTGGTGGACAATCTAAAAAACATGAATAATGATAACAATAATAAATTTCAATTCCTTCAAAATAATGCCGTCATATTCCAAAAATAATCCGGGCGGATACACCTACCTGAGATAGAATTGGCACAGCTAGCTCTTCTGGCATTTTCCTTATTGGCTAAAAGTTTCAGAAATTTTGGACTGTCTTCCCTCAGGGTGATTTCTGAATCCATTTGTTCCTGCAGACTTAGTCGTCGTCTTCGTTTATACATGTGCTCGTGACACCAACAACAGAAACACAACTGCAGACAAGATAGAGGTGTGATGTAAGACCAGACGAAACCAAGAGAGAATGCGAAATCATAGAATGGAGTACTTCCGTGATGAATATTCAGTATTATTAGAAATTTTAAAATTATTAATCATCTTACCAAAATTACCCCAAGTGCTAATCCTATCATCGCCAATCCTGCATATCCAGCTACAAAGCCTCTTCCAACACCGCCACGAAACATTTATATGGAGGGTATAAATATTTTGTTCAAAGAGTGAGGTTGATGACAAAATAAGGCATAACAAACAACAACACCAACGACAACTTGCAGCAAAAATATGCGCTGCGACTTAAAACGTTCATGAAGACTCGCATTGCGAAGTACACAAACAAACTCGACGAAATATTATGCTGACAGGCAGTCTCTCAAAAGAAGTCAGATAGAATTTTGAAAATTGCTCTAGTGCCAAATATAAAGGATCGCCTGCCAGTTGAAGGAAAACAAAAAGCATGCAAGGAACCCAAACTACTGAAAAAATGCTAGAAAAAATCAGTTAATATCGGGAAACAAAAAAATACAAAAAGAAAATTAAAAATCAACGTGGATCCTATAGCTAGTCAAAAAATGGTCTATCGGGAAAACTTTCTCCCGCTTTCTCCAGCTGCTACTTTCTTCACTTTTCTTGTTTTTTCTCTTTACTTCCAGCAGTAGCAATATCGTTATCAAGCGGCAGCAGGCTTTATGGAGAAAGCGTGTGTGTCTCTGTGTTTTCGTGTGTTAATGCTGAAGAGTAGTGGAGGGAGAAAGAAGAGAGGAGAGCTTGTTCCACTTACTACCAGTTCCCACCACCATCAGCTAAAGTGCACACACTTACTGTTGAGTTTATTGTACCTTCTTTCATGATGAGCATTCTGATGCTTCTTAGGATCTCTGGGTAGGGGAATCTGGAATGTAGCCAAGTCGGTTGGTTGGTCTATCTAGGAGTCTCTGACGATGACTGAAATGAGAGAAGAAGAACATGAAGGGAGAAAGTGAGTGAAAAGAGTGAGAGATGCTTTCCTTCCACTGTTATATCTCTATTCGATGATCTGGGAATGGTTATTATGATGAGCTTTCGCGAGCTCTTCCATCCTTTCTACCCCGTGCGCGTTATGTGCAATCGATAGCATGTATGCATAATATTATTATGTATGTACAGGTATTATTGGATTGGAAGGTCGGAAGGGAAGCACTAAGCAGCAAATTTTAATCACTTTGGCATACACTCATGTAAACTCTAGCATAATGAGAGAAATGATAGCATCCCCCTTTATTATCATCTAAACAAGCTGAAAACAGAGGAAGCCGAAAGGGATTTTACTAAAAGCATATTATAGTCGCCCTTCGTCTTCTTCTTCTTTTAGACCTCCTTTTCTTTTTTTCCACAACTTCCTAATGCTTCCATGTATTATTATTATGAAAGTAGTTTACACTCTTGTGCATCTTTCATCTACCTAATTTAGCCTATTACTCTTACAGGCATCTTCTTGAGGATGTGCTGCATAAATCTAATTTTCTTCCAGTACGTACGCAACGCACTCAAACACTTACACATCCAATGCGAGTGAGACAAACACTCGAGACGACACAATGAAAACGATGAAAACATTTATCTATATGAGTATAATGAATGGTTAGGTAAGATTGTGTTGGGCAAGTGCTGTCTATAAAACTAAAAGCGGTCGACCTTTCTTCTTCTAAACTACAAACGGGGATGAGTGGAATTAATGCATTCGTTATGTTGTATTGTACATATTTATAGCTAATCAAATAATGAAAAGTTTTCTCCTTCTGCTGCACTCCCCTTTCTTGTCATCCATATAGCTCTACACGTCGTTCTCCTTGTCTTCACGTTCAGCACCTTTTTTCTTTAGAGAATCGCCGCCAACCAGAATTAGGAAAAAGAAGATGAAGAAAACTAGGAAAAGTAAACTAGCTGGAAACAAAGGATTGGGAGATCTTCTCCCATCTGGCAAATTTCATTCTGTATACTGCTCGCTTTGAAGAAGAAACTATCATAATTGCGTTGTAACTTTTGCGTCAAAGTCGAAGGATACACATACGATGATGTAGTCGTTGTTTAGAGAGTATGATTGGATATTTCATTAAAAGAAAGAATACGACCAAAATGTTCTCCCTTGAGTGTAAAAATGGAGTAACATAAAAACGTAAAACTAATGCATATATAGTGGATACATAATATTGTTAACTAGGTAAGTAAAATCATGAAGAGGATGGCGGTGCTGTTATAATAGTATTTATAAGCACCACTTTAATTACAAGCATACAAACATCTCCAGCAAAATTTATATTTGGGGAGGCAGAACCGACATATTAGACCTCGCACGGCTCAGCAAGCAAACAGCCAGAGAGTAGTAAAGAACACAAATAACCACATAGAAGACATGACTTGACTCCCTGCGGACCATTGAGTTGCATCAAGGTATTTACGTTTTTGTAACAATCATTATTGCTTGTTTATTATTCGGGGTACAAAAATGTTATACAAACTATAAAAGTAGTCAGTCAGAGAAATCGTAATTCATCTTCAACTAAACCTTCCCCTTTTGTGTGATATGAAATAATAATAGTATGCGAGTGAGGTCTACAAACTTTCTCCTGCAGTTTATGTGTAGTTTTGGGTACTACCAGTTTAGCCAGCCCCGTTTTGCATGAAAGTGGGTGTGCGAGATCACTTTTCATAAAACATCGGGAGAGCGCGTACTAGATTATTTGGCCGATTATTGTATGGTAAATAACTGTATAGAACCACTCAAGCATCATAGTTATCTTCTGTATGTACTTTGATGAGTGTCCTTACTGCTACTGCCATGTTCTGAGAAATACTTGAAAAACAGTTTCATGTTTGTGTACTTATGTAGGTTCTATGTAAAAGAGAACTATAAACATAAATTATTTGTTAAAGCCGGTAAATAGAATGATATGGGATTCTGTAGTTTAAATTATAAAGACATAAGCTGAAATTATAACGCAATACTGAATTCTCATTGATAATTTTGCTGGCAGCGTGAAAATATTATAAAACCTGCCAGATGTTCAACCACACTGTCAACTTGTAAAACTAATGTCCTATTAGTTTCAAGTATGTGGTCTTTCGTCGAAGATGATCGTACCAAAACTCACGTATTTTGCATATTATGCAGTCATGTGATGCTTATACAAAAACTAGACTTAAAAGCTTTCCAACATACTTTGTGCAAAGGAAATTATGTATTTACACTGACACTTTAGATAACGGTGCACGTAGAAAACTTTCACCAATACTTCGATACAATGCCAACACAATTTTACTGTGAGAAAAGGAGCATTAAGGATCAGGTATGCGTGGTTGATCGGAGGGTATAAGAGACAATATGCATGCACAAGTCGGTCCAGCTTTAAGGGGATCATGAGAAGAATATAGCATGGCATAACAAAATATGTTTAAAATAGGAAGTATTAGCATGTTGCTTTTATTGAACACAATAAATTATAAACAAGAGTTTTTACAATCTCAAGAATATTCTTTACATAAATAACTTTCGATCGATACATAGCCCAATAATTTTAATAAATGGAAAGTAAAAGTCTGCAGGAGTGTTTTGACTCAAAATTAGGTGAATGGATTCTTCTAAGCTAAACACAGATGTGCATTTTTGTTTTTAGTCTAACAATAGAGAAATGTACATTTGTCTTGTCCGTATTAGTTTTCAATGGGAGTAGTATATGCACTTGAAATTTATAAGCAATTAAACACGTAATAGTATTTTTCAATGCTATCCGTTAATAGTGATCCATTAGATTATTTAAACAAGTTTTTTTAAGGCAAGGTAAACGGTAGGGAAAGTAGGTGAAGAGTAATTGAATGTATGCATATCTAAGCGTTGCACTTGCAAGTATGAATGAAACAAACGTATTAATGTACAATGTATGAATGCAAACTTATGTAATATAAATTTAACTAAACAGCGCTGACCAATCTACGCCCTACTAGACACGCTAATTAATAATATGTTGAGTATATGTATGTATGTATGTATTGACAGTATATATCCACATGTTTTAAAGGCTTACCGGGCTTACCTGTTACCTACTTTTACGCTCACAGATAGTATATAGTTTATTATAGATTTTAGGGAAATGCATATGTGAATTACACAACTAATCATAATTGGAGGAGACTGGATGGAGGAGTGGAAAATAGAGGTGAAAGTGCTGGTGAAAGATACTAATACATAACATGTGGTTTTGGGCTATGTAAGGCACTTTTTCGAATGGGTATCTCCAACAGGCGAAAGTTGAGAATCTCATTGACAGCTCTTTTCTATCATAGGAAGTAAAAACTCTTTTCTCGTAATGGCCTTTTACTTTTTTACTCTGTGCTGATGATGGTGGGCTGGGAGGAGTAATAGTTGTTCGTATAGTAATTGTTGGAAGTAGTATGCAATAGTGAAATGTTGTTACATGACGAGAGGAGACAAAATAGAATTGGTAGAATTTCTTGAGGAAAGTGCTCCTATTTGTCTCCGCCAGCTGCTGCTGCTGCTTCTTCTTCTTCAACTACTTCTTCGATTGGGAAAAGTAAAAGACCGTATCCTATCGCCAAAGCAGCGCATATTTGAGCAAGTAGTCCTACCACGTCTATTTTAAAAGACCACCCAAAACTCCAGTCATCCCAGTCAACCAGTTCATCCACGTCTAAGAGAAATTAATCGAGTAAGAAAATAAAGAAATGTTTTCTTGGCAAAGTCATAAAAATGAATGAGGAACACTATCTTGAACTTGAGACAGTAGAGTGAATGACGCATACGGAAAACTTATCATATTCCGTATAAGTACGAATAAAAAGGAGGCAAAACATATTCAAGGTAAAACAAATGGAGTGTGAATGGAAGAAAAGACAAAGAATGGAACAATAATATATTCCATAAGTGAAGAAGGGTAGATGATTAGTGCATTTGTTTTCAGAAAGACTTTTCATTTTCTTTTGCGCCATTGATTAACTAATCTAAAGTATTATCTCCTCAGAAGAACTTCATTCCATGGTTCAACTGCCATATTCACTAAAAGATGGTTTCCACATGAGTTTTTCCTTTGCATTTGTGTGGCGGCAACTCATGTTTTCAACATCATCGAATTCACTACAAGTATTTTCAATGTGAAAGATGGGGAAAAGGTCGAATAAAATCGAAATGAAAGAACTCCAAGCAACTGTCCTTTGCATATGGCTTCATGTTTTGAATGTATTCGTGTGGTTCATTTATGTGTTGAAATGCAAAAGGAAGTCCTGCTGGAAAAGGAGTTTCATCATCATCACATTTCACTTTGGTTTATCTGTAACTTACCATCTTTGTCAAACGGTCCCAATGGTTCACCCTCCTCAATGACATCATCGAAATTGACGGAATATACGACCAAAGAGAGGAAGTTGGCGACAACTACAAGAAACATAAGAAAAAAGAATTGACAGCTATATTTACACTTGCAACTTGGCATAGCATTTTTCAGACCTTTCTCTGCAAACATGGAAGCAGAAGCTCGCATGACTTTTTCTCCTGAACTCAACCTTTTTCTTCTGATAATCGATCTATTACAGAATCAACACTTTTTTACTCCTGTCAAAAGTAATGTAACACTTTCCCAAACTTCTAAGTCCAAGCAAGTAATCTACTCGTATTTATTAGAAATATGTATTTCAAACGATGAGCTCACAATACCCTTTTACATCTACAAGAAAAGGGGCTGAAAAGGGACCGTGCACATATTTTGCCTTCATGTAATAGTAAATATAGTTTGGAGCCTCCTGGCACCTTCTGCGAGAAACTTTTGAAAGCCTGTCTCACCTCTACATACTACACACAAAATCATAATAATCATTACGCTTTACAAGCTTATACACTTCTTCAATATATATGTAATTTCCGGATACTTTAATGGCATAAAAGCATCATGTGTCTTTCATTTCCTTTGTTCATTCTCGTAATGTCTGGTATCATTTCATAACAATCCCCCCATTCATAAAAATCTACACGTTCCAATAAACTTTTTTATTTCTTTTCCCTCTCTTTCTCCGACACATCTTTCCTCATCTTCACTACTTCTGATTCTGATGCTGCTACAACAGAGTGGAAGCATAAAAGCCCTTATTATTAGATTTGAGAGAAAGGAAGGAAAGAAGGACAAGCCAGGGCAGAGGAGAGAGAGAGAACAAAAAAAGAAGAGAACACTCTTTCTTACTGGAAACTATCATCAGGTATAAGGAAAGCCGGTAGACTTTTCTCTTGCTGTCAATATCTTGGACCCAGGATCCGAGAAAGGCAAGCATTGTGCTGAAGACGACACTTGAAAGAGCCACAGCACAGAATAAGGCCACCAACATAGTATAGCCTGTAGAAGTATTACAGAAGCAAGAAATGAGACAAAAAAAGAAGAAAAAGAAAAAATTCATACCTTTTTATGACGCAGCATAACAAAACCATAGAAAAAGTCAAGTCGTATTCGTAATGTGAGTCAGTCATGTGTGTGGATTGTAATAAAAAGAATGAAAAAGTATAATAATATTGTATTTTGTCTTGTCGATGGATGGATGATGGACCAAGCAAGCAAGAGCATTATTTGTGTGTTATTGTTGTATGTATTTGTGTGCGTAGCATGCAATAACGTTTTTGTCGTTGTTCAATGTTTGTTTTTGTCAAAGCTTCAAATGAAATGATCTTGATAGCTTTTGTGTCTTCTCTCGCATTTTATGAAGTGAAAGAGAGGTTACTTTCCTCAAACAACCCCTCGCGCCCCTTCCCTGTTTTATTGTGTTTTTTTTTCTCCTTTCTTTCTCCAAGGAAAATAATAAAAAAATATGAAGTCAGAAGAAATCCCTTCAGTTACTTAACTCAGATATAGGGAATATGGCCAGTTGTTTCTATTTATGTTGAACCTTTGTTGGCATAAATGGAGTGAAAGTTTGGATAGGCTTATTTTGAAGCAGACTTGGCTGGTGTGACTTTTGTTCTGAGGGAAATTTAGCTATCAAAGTACTTTTTAATAGTGTCCGCCATGTGTGGTGTTGGCATATATTATAAAACTTTTTGTTCCAATAAACTTCACCAATCTCATAATAAATTACTTTGATTTTCCAAATCGATACGTCGGCAGCCTCTCTCCCATTGAGATTCCCCTGATTCATCGCTTGCGCTTGCACTAGATGAACTGCTACTACCGCTGCCGCTGCCACTGCCACTGCCACTTGCCGTCTCATTGAGCCCTCCCACAGCACAGAAAATGAAGAGACCTATAATTTAGACAAGGGAGAAAGACAACAGAGTAGTGGAACAAATGGACAAAGGTTAAATTCTTTATTCTCATGTAGTAAAACCAAGTTACATCTCTACTACGATCATGGGCTTTATGAGACGAGAAAAAGGTGAGTAGTAGTAGAAAGTTAAGTAAAGATGGGAAGGTTACTGCCAACGCAAAGTGAAATAAATGTAAAAGTGTGTATAAAAGAATGTAAGTCACCCTGATGATAATAGTCATCGACGGCATAAACCCATTCCGAGGATGTGAGTCCCATAGTAAGCAAGATCCCTGCAAGTATCCCTACTAAGGCTGTGGTAGCCTGTACATTACCCTGTGAATGAAAAGCGCAAAAGAAAAAGCTCAGTTTTCACTTTTCCAGCGTATCTTACTACACCATTCTCCTTTTCTTGGTAAATTGCTTTCATTCATCAATGCTCTCATTTATCATACTTAGTATTTTTTAAAGGAAAAATGAGTGTTAATACACTTAACTGGAACGGGATCACCAAACTCTTCCTCTTCATTTTCGGCCAAGGGAGCCTTTGGATCTGATTCGTCTGCCCTGGTTTTTATAAACAGAAATATACAATAGTAATACAAAATAGTAATACCAGTACCACATTTCATTTCATGTCGAGATAAACCCCGGTTTCAATAATCGTGCATTCACTTTCATTGAGGTATTCTAACATACAATATAATCGTATAAAGCTATCATCAGGATAGTATAGGAGCAGGTAGATATACAAAGAGAAAGTTGTTAACAATATGCACAGCACAGGTATGCAGGAGATCCCCTCGGAGTAAAAGTAGATATCAAATACCATGTGCCTTGTAACGTCATTTATAAAGAGCTGGATTTTTTCGTAAGCAACTGATATTTTTCCGATCAATGTTCTGGGAAAGATTTAAGAAAACGATCCGTCTTGAAGAGGCTTACCCACTGACAACTATTTGTGGATTTGGCATGCTTCGTTACCTCTTGTCAAAAACAGGCACACTGCTTATTTGAACCCCTTTCCCCACAATCCCTTAAGAAGTCGTTTGTCATACAATATGCACGCAAGTAGTGCACGATGACGAGGAACACGCACACTTTTGGAGGAGAAAATCACCTCACCTAAATATGGTGATATTATGCATGATTTATCAACAAAACGTGCTTGGTTGACTTACATTTATTTAAGAGGAGTGAAAATCCGGTGTCTCACAAAATAAATATAATATTCTGCCTGCTACCGATTAGCTCACTACGAGAGAAAAAATATAAGAAACACTATAAGATTCTTGCGTATATTCCTTGAAAAGCTATTGTTATGAAAATTTATTGTCAACAAAATGCACGAAGTATTGTTATGTATGGAAAAACATATTTTTCAATAAAAAGTAGTCCACAGATCGGATCACATGAACTGTTCAGTGCATGTTGAAAAAACGTGAATACGCGCACGTACTACACAAAAGCAAACTAAAATTTGAATAATGTTCACTCGTCTATTCTAACTTTCCAACACATTGATGGCGATGATGATTTTGTGTTATTGATACACTATCAAATATGACCGTTAAGTTGTTAAACTACTAGAAAAAAGTGTTAAAAATATTTCTTTGTTTGAGATACCTTTTCAAAACTGATCGGAAACAGGTCGGGAATTATTATCTACCTATACCCTACTATAATTATGCAGTCTCGTCGTGGTCTTCATCATCATCATTATCATCATCCTGGTGATCCTCAAGAAGAAGGCAAGTTTATCATCCTCTCAATGTACTCGACATATACTTCAGAGTATCAGAACTAGGTTTAAATGTGTCGAGGATTTCTCAGTGAGCCAAAAATATCTTGTAGTCTGTAAAAATTGGCAAACACTTCACTGGTGGAAAAAGTGACAAAAACCATGTTCGAAAGTACACACCGTCAGGATGCAAGTATATATGGAAGTCAACATGGGAAGGGGTATTGCCATCACCCTTCCAGTTTCATATGATGGTGATATGCATATGATCCTTATGGTCTATATAATAATATTATGTATCATGGTTTTGTTTGATGAAATCTTGAATATGCGGACATTTTTATATAGACGCTCACATATATGCACATACATTAATTTATTCATAAATAAGAAGATGCATGTAAAGAAGTAGCTTAACAGTCGGATTTGATAGCCAAAGCATCAGTTTTTTTGATGCAGTTCACATGAATAACATTTAGTATAATACCTGAAGGATTATTAAGTGCTTTTAGTACTTTCAAAGGTTGCACTAATCGGATTTTAATGAAGAATCTATCAAAACAGGCGTAAAGAAACATACTGGTGCAGTCGCTGGTCATGCATGTAAAATGTAGAATTCATGCATGTTGATAAAATTTAGCAAGAAATTGAACCAATAGGTTTCAATAATACAATAAAATCTGATCCCAATGAGTTATAGCATCCGGTAGACAGACGCCGATATTTTGTACTGTGCAACAGGACAGGGCAGCGATTATTCTTCTACGAACTAAATTCGTTACTTTTACATGAAATGCAAGATACATGCATCTGCAATATTTTCCATTCAGTAGCACAAGATCACAATCACATATGTAGATACATTATGTTTTAAGGCATTGAGCCCGTCTAATGTGTATACAAATAAAATTCTACGTAATCGAATAGTAATTCTTGACTTTAAGCAGAGTAATTATATTAAAAAGGTGGTCCAGGTCTCAGCTTGGAAAAGTTTTCGTGTAGTACTAAAGCTCCTACGTAGTTTGCTTCTTTCAACGCAGTACATTATTGCAATGCCCCGTTTACTTTAAACTCATTCCACTTCTACGAAACAACTTTTCTCTCGCTAAAGCTCTTCCACTCGAAATAAGTTCGTCATGCACCTCTTCATCATCATCATCATCATCATCATGAAAAAGCGAGTGGATAGTGCAGAGAATTAAAGTGATGGAAGATGAGTGCATTTCAAGCAAGGGTAACACAAGCAGTAGAAAATATATTATTGGACTTACACATTTCTTCATACCTTAGAATTGGAGTAAACGCAAGCAGTTGGAATAAACCAACAAAAATAGGAGTCAGTTGAAAAGCATCATCAGATCAACAACAGATAGTAATTTGTATCATAAAAAAGGACGTAAGACGAAGATTGTGTGTATGAATATATGAGACGGGGATAGGCGGAAGAGAGCTTTTCAGTTACTCCATTTTCTACACCACTTCGAAAAGAGAAAATCTAGTTTCGTCTCTCGCTTTACTCGTGGTGGTGGCAGTAGTGGTATCATGTTTCCCTTGTGTTGGATGCAACCTGCGGCAGGCAAATAATGGTAGATTGCCGGAGACCAAGAGATGAAATTTTGAGTAGAATAGAATGTGTCTCCGCAAGTGGAGTTTAGAAAAGCTAAAATAGTATTTGTACAGGCTAAAACATGACGAAAACTACATTAGAATATTTTGAGTACATGACAAATTTTGAAAAGAGAGAAAAGAGACGGAACTAGGTTGTTTGCACTTTTACTTTATAATCATCATACAAATTATGCGACAAATGAATGATATACAATGCAGAATAAATATTATGCATGCATATTATTATGATATGAATGTACATTAATATTTTGCTTTACTTAACAAGCGACGAGTTGGAAGCTTCAAAAGGGATAATAATTTTCCATTGTATTCTCAACGATATCATTACTGTTTTTATCTGTCAAATTAAGTTTAGTTGTTCGTGAAGCGCATTTCATATTGTTGTGTGATGAAATGCCTCGCACGTCATGTCAATATTTTACTTTTGTGCAAACAGCCACAGGAGAATGAAAGCTTCCGTGATATCATGACATAAAGATGATCGGAAAGTCATTTTCTGTAGACCAAAGATATGCTTAATCTATTTTATTATTAGCGTTTTCCTGCAATATTGTGTTTTTAAATGCATGCCGAATTTGGGGCAACGGTGATTTTGACAAAATCATGATAATGAGCAAGGAAATAACCTTGTGTTTTAGAAGTGACCTCAATCATCTATATGCAATGCAATGTTTGGATTGGGATCTCTTTCTCAACAGACCTTTTAGCAAGTAGAGCAGTATGTGGTGTAAATGGATTACATGGCTTTTTTAATTAGCGGAATGATGTAGCCAACAGTGTTCTGCTCTCTCACTGTAATCTGAAGTGTTCCTCCATCAGAGCAATATATTATATGGGCCTGGCTGACGACTGGTGTGTAGCCTAGGCTTTTGCTTTTGTAAACTTTCTGGCATTGCAACTTTCTTCACGTAGCATTGCAATAATGACTTGAAATGAATCTCGTCCCGAGATCTAATAAATTTCTGCCTTTATTATTACAAACATTGGGGATGCCATAAGAGAACGATGGAAGCTATATGTTTGTGCGTTTTACTCTATTCCCGATATTTGAAGAATAATTTCGGGGGACATCTACTGCTACGCGAGTGGATCAGAAAGAAACGGAGCAAGTCAGCGTTTTAGCCGATTAAGTAAATTTCACCAGAATCCGATAGATGAAACTCTAGCTTTGCTTTCGGCATTCCGGTTGGGTGTAATTTTGCACCTAGGAAGTTGAGAATATTACTTTCATGTTCATACAGGAAGCTTTTCTAAACTTGGTGATTCCTTGTTTGACGGTTTCTGTTTCGAGTGAAAGTTGAAAGTACCTTGCACTTGAATGCTGGACAAAAATGCACATGGGATATACATACAGGCAAATTTGTGTATTAAATGGGTACACTGTTATTTTGCATGCAAACAAGTGATTTACATGTTTAAAGGTCAGTAAAAGTGCAAGGTGACCTTTCCCATTCTTTAATTACTCTTCTGATTTGATTTGAATAGTTTGTTTAGAATAGTACTCCATTATTCTGATTTTATGCTTTTAATAACGTTTTATAGTTTTGTATTTAAAAATTCAATCATTTCTAAGCTCTTGTCCATCTGCTGAGGATTGAAAAAAGTAATTATTGGAAAAGCAAAACAAGCTTAGAAAAGAATGATAGCACATACTTAAATTCACTCATGGATGTCAATGCTATAAAACTAACAGAACTAGTGTACTATTTACTTTAGTTTATTTTCATGCATAATCTAATCTAATCTTTAAATCAACTTTTTCTGTTACCTGATATGATTATCTGGTCTGTTATTTGCTACTGTAAGCTCAATTTTATTTTATACCTTTAGTGGAAGTAGTAATGCTACATGTGATCAAGATGTATGTTGATAAAAGATAATCAATGCAATGCGAAATTCCAACAGATCAATTGTCAATTCTTATTTTCAATGGCTATATATTTTAATACCTATATTATTTTCAATATTATGATTTTTGTGAAATGCAAATATTTGGCAGCACCAGCACTTTTTGTCTCTCTGTTCTTAATTCTTTATAACTTGGTCAGTGAAAGTTATTATTGCTATACGAAAAGCCATTAAATATTAACAGAAATATATGATATGGCTAAAAGAGAATAAATTCATTGAAGTAACAAAACTAATTTTCAGAACTTGACAACTTCCTGCATCAAGACCGCAGGGACAGAGACACATTTAAGGGATAGAAACTAATATAGTTTGCCATACGTTAGGAATATCGTTTACAATTTTGAAGGAATGATGCATCATTGGAGAAGGAAACAGCACAAATGCTTCTTTTACAATTTATAACAAAGCAGTGGTAATCAAGCATGCGGACGACTTACTAGCTATGGAATATTTTGGAGGCCTCTTTATAAGCATCTACGAGTATAAACAAATTCAATCATTCACCTTTTTAAAATTAAATTAGTATACTTTTGTGATTCTAGCAGCAATTGACACTTCCTTGTTATTGCAAAGTTTAGAAATTCCAGATTTACATTTAACCTTGCTTGAAAAAGTTCAGCAGATGCAGAAGAAACGGTATAAACTTAAATCCACAAAGAAAGTCATTATACCAATATCAACTACGAAAAGTTGCTGTTCATGACTTCTTTGCGTGATAAAAGACAAAACCGTAGGAGGAGAAAACAAAATAATGTGCTAAAAAGTATGCACAAGAAAACTAATTTTAGACTTTTGTGCATAGCTTCATAATAGAATATAAAGAGAAGGATCTGACTGGCAGTGGAAAATATTCAGCTGAAGTTTTCAACTTAATTTTGAATGTTCTATCGTTAGAAAGTTGTCGTGCATGTAATTGTTCAAAATAGAATGAGTATAATTAATCTTTTTGTATTAAATTCATATCATTCAAATATTATATTATTCTTAAGGCTTATTTTGTGACTTTGATTATGGTTTGTTCGTATTAAAATACCTAATATAAATCAATTGTTTTTTTTAAATTGGTAGTTCCTAGATGACTTTTGCAAAAGTTAAGAATTTGAAGCATCAACTAAACATGTTTTCTTTACGATGCATAAAAATAGGGTTGACCAATGACAGTAAAGCCTCTAACCAGTCAAGTAGGTGTGTTCCGACTTAAGCCGTATTACGCCTGTATGCTCTTCGTTTACGAGTTGAATCGCATCTCACGTGTAACACTCATGTACGTTATTTACAAGCTTATCTCAATCTCAACTACTTCAACTACAATAACATAGCAAGAGTAGCTTGTATAGCTTGGTTTCTGGAGAACAGTTTGCGTTACCTAATCGCAAATTGTTATTCGAATTTGTAGACGATGCACATTATTTTACATGTTAACCTGCATCGTCCCACAGCTCGTAATTTTTAATGTTCAAAATGAAGCAACCTTTTTGAGTAAACGTGTCACGAACAAAGCACAGCAAGAAAACAGATATCAAACCAAAGCCTAAATAATTTAGCAGCAAGCTGCAAGACACACGGCAAGCGAGTACATCGTTGTAATTTGTAGATCTTGTGCATGCATCTTTGGGATATTCATATATATTCAGTAACTGAGAACGTCTCTCATTCTATACTCTAGAGTAGAGTATGTCGTGTCTGAACTATAGAAGCATTGTTCTCGTCTCGCACATCATATTATTCTCATCTCTGCAATCGGCTCTGTTCGCTACTCGTTAACTTTCGCGATGCACTTACTAAAGGAAAGATACATACTATGCCTGTGCATGCACTGTGAACCTATGACTTATATGAGGATGTTTTTTATCAGTTTTGGGGGATGGGCTCAAGTGGAATTTGTGTGCTTAGTATATTGGTATACTGTCATGATCATGTTCCAAAATGCTGCAAATAAGTAGGAAGCTCAACATGGGAAACGTTTTTCTCTTGCATGGTAATATTTTTTACAAAAATGTCCTTACCACAAACTTCAAACAAAATTAATTCGATACTATAGTATTGCTTCTATGTATGTTGTTTCTATATATGTATATATACATCAATGCCTGGTAATTGAAAATACTTACACTCACCATCATACAAAAGTAATCATAGGTCGGTTTATCCGTGTCCTTTCAAAATTTTGTACAGAAATAACGGTTTGAATATGAGGATGAGATAGGACTTAGGACTCTCTGGCTCTATAAATGTCTTTGTATACATTATACAATACACATATATATTATTGTAAAGAGGTTTGCCTATGCTCGTACCAAAAAGTTAACCAATCAACACCAAGTGTTGTCCATGACCATGTAATACCTACATGTACCCTTTCAGTGACTTTGCTCTAGGAGAAATGGCATGTGGTATCCACTACTTAACAGGTATATATTTACGTTTTTATCCCATATAAGATGTATTATCGATTCAAAACTTTGACGCAGCAGTTAGCTCGCTGATGTTTTTACACATAAAACCCATCTCCCTCTCTCTAGAGATATTTTCAGCTATTGTTTACCAACCTCTTAAGGTTTTTACTCTGTTAATAATGAAAAGAGCTTTGTAAGACTTGTTTTTAGATATGTTTATGGCAGCAACAGAGCCGTAGAAAACATCAGAAAAAGAGAAGGAATCCTAAAATGTTGTTTTTTGAGTTCGGGAGTACACCACTGCATTCCTATTGTACTGTTTATGCCTTCCTGGGAGCATACAAATATAAATTGTGTACCTAACTTTGTATGAGCTTTAAGCACAAATATGTCCATTACCCTACTATCCGACATGTTAAAAACACACCATGAGGTTGAGATTTCACAAGCGATAAAAACAAAACCACACAAAATATTCCGCATAAACACATAAGGATAGAGGAGAAAACATTACTTCTTTATGTTAAAAACAAGCATGGTGTGCCTGCTCACAGTATAAAAATATTGTTTTTGACCGTACTGCGTCGTTATAATTTTATTTCTCAATGTCAATGAAATTTGCTCCAAACAAACGTAAACCTGACATTGACACTGCGAGAAAGTTAAGGAATTAGTGTGAGAACATTTTTGATCCCAGCGCATGCATTTGTAATTTCTGTTCTTATTGTGTTACAGTGGTTTCAGTGATTCAGATCAGTTATCTGGATCTGTTCAAATGTGACCGCAGTGCTTTCCAGCACATTAAAAAACTCTTCATCAGCTCATCGGCAATTCTGTGTATCATCATATATACGTGGAAAGAGTTGGAGCATCAAAGTTATTGCCAAAATACGGTAATTTGAAAGTTTCTTTTCAGTAAACATGAAAAATATTTAGCAATTTTAAATACACAACCTGGGTATCTGCAAAATATTGTTAATCGCAAAATTTACGTTTCACTACACAAATCATGGCTCGCTCAAGTCGATATTCCATCAAATATTTTAATGCGATTCGCTAACCATTTATGGTTTTCAAGACTAGTATTAGTACCAGCATAAAACGAGCACATTTGATTTTTATAGTGCCTGATGCTATGCTTTGTTTTCTAGTCGTTATCCATCAATGTCATTAAAAATTATAGTCAAGTCATAAAAATATGAAATAACCTCCAATCCAATGATGAAGTTGTAGCAGTTAAATTTCCAATCTATACGGATTGCACAACTAAAATTCGATCTTTCTGCTTGATCGTAGTATGATTCTTTGAGCAATGGCAATGATTATGAAATTGTTATCTCATCCTTTCTTAGATGTTTGGTATTGTCATTTTGTCACTATTTTGTACTTTACTTACTGTACAACAGTTACAAAGCTATAGTTAATTAATAAGAAAAGAAATCGGTTCTGCGCCGGACTGCATTCCATATACCAGTATCATAAAATAGCATAAGCCACATTAAGTTGTTTAAATGAATACTATTATAGGGTTTTATGTGAGTGAAATGCAAACGCGGATATGCTATTCAGTCATGCCATGCACTTTGCACTTTGATTTCGCGTTTTGCACATTTTATTAGCTCATGCAGTTTGTGGGAAAACAGTATGCTTTTACAATGTATCTCAAAGTATTTTCGGATGTAAACAAAGTCGTTAGCCACCACTATTTTTGAAACAGATAAGACTAGAAAAGTCTGTCAATTCGGTTTCGGTATTAGTGTTGGAGGAGGATTTGGGTAATGCCATTATATGTACTATATCTTTATGTAAGCATAATGTATTCCTATATGCAAGCTTGAAATGCTGTAGTTATATTGCCTGTAAAAATAGTTTAATGGACATCTTGTTTGAAAAATAATGGAAGCATATTGCTTATCGCATCGTTTACCACTACCACTCAGACATAAAAGCTCTTCCATACTGTCGTACAGACATCAGTTTTCTGTTTTGTTTGTTAACAGATAAATTCTCGTGAACGCTGTACTGTGATGGTAATCTACTTTAAAATATGCGGCATGTCATGTACACTTTGGCTTCTCTGACCATATGCAGGTTTTCATAAGGAATGCATTAGTATAAAGGAGACAAACATAAACGAGGTGCTAAAAGAAACTTTGCAAATTTCAACTTTGACTAGTTTGTAAACTAGTTGTCGATACAAGGAGCATCAAAGAGCAACTTGATTTTATAAGAAAGACACAAAAAGTCAAATGGGAAACCTCGTATAAATATGACACACTATAGAGTTCATGCATTATATATGTTCAATTTCATTCCTCAATCACCTCTCATATTGCAGTGTGAAAAATCATGCAAGATGCATTATTCTGCAGGATTATCTTAACACCAAGCATGCATGGCAAGTAAAATGCTTAGGTAATAACAACAAAAGCGAAAAAGCTGCAAAAATATATTTATAACACGTTATATAGCATTTGTTTTTCTCGTCCACACACAGCATTCTCATATTCCATATTAATCTTTAACCTATACAAGTCTAAAGAATAATATTTTTGCATCCACAAAACGCAGCGTGGTTGAATAGGATATTACAAGAAACCCTACTAAATATTGAATATAAAAAAGTAGAATTGTAACTTGTTTCTTCTCCACTCTCTTCTTCGTGTCAGAACAAAGTAAGAGCCAGCATTCAGTTCACTTCGCTCAGTCATAATAATCATAATAGCTCGAAGTAGTCAGCTTCATAGTCGACGACGACGCTACGACGGCAGTAATGTTAGCGATAAGAAAACTGTATAAAGGCAAGGCGAAATAGCGCTCTAGTGTTCAGTCACCGTTCAGAATTCCAACATCTTGCATATACGTAGTTACGCAGTTTCACACTGCTCGCTGTCCGCTGTGTGGAATTTTGAATTTGGAATGTGAACTAAAACCCATTAAGCATTATTGTCATCGTCAGACAGAAGATTATATAGTTTCACAACTTTTTAAGTAGGAAACAAATCCCGTCAACTTAAATCGGAAAAGTGTTGCATTACATGCAATTACCTTTTTTTGCGACCCTCGCGATATCCCCTCTCATCGATAGCGCTTTTTCTGGCGTACCGGACGAACGACACGTACGCACGTCTCATTTCTAATGCATATAATATAGCCATATTGCTCGCTCACACTGTACATTACGATTCGCAATCCGCAAAATAGCGCGGCTACTTTAGTTTTGGAAAGCTTCTAAAATGCGTATCTAATTTTTCTTCTCTTTATGTTTTTTTACCCAAAGGCCTTTTATGAGATTCAAGAGTTTAACTGCTCAACCGAAGACCCAACGAACGTGACCGCAGCGACGGAACTAACACGACTCCATTGTTCTTTGTCACTTCCAACAAAGGATTTTTGCCAAAACAAAGTCAACAAGAAGCAATCAATTAAAAAGCAATTTGGATACATGTTCCAGCGATTGTCACACGAAAATAAAAATCGACAACATTTTGGATAACACGAAAGAAGATAAGGGTTCCCCCCAATTAAGAATACAGAAACTCAACAGCAACTTCAACTATCCCTCTACCAGACTTTCGCTCACTTGCAGCCTTATCATCATCAACCCCACTCTACTAGCTAACCAATCAACTTGATAGCTCATTTTTCATTAAAATATATATTGTGTGCTCGCAAACATGTTTTTCTGAAGGCCTCTGTGTGCTACGACAATAGTTGTCATTCGTGTCTATTTTATCGTTGACTCTCTTTCTTGTTGACATTATTAAGCGCAAAACTGCATCAAATTATTAGTCAGTCAAAAGATACAATTTTCCGTGTCTTCTCTCTACAAGTTTTTAGAATATCAAGAAACTGTAATTATATTATTCAAGCAACAGAGAATACTCATCTCTGCTCATCCTATTCTCTCTCAGTTCATTTCACAGCAGAGATCACAGAATCATCACAGAATCCCAGAGAGTACATAGCAAACAGTAAAAAACGAGATACGAATCGATTCGTGTTAAATGCGAGCGAGTAGTGTGTATCCTCTGCATACTTAAAAAAAAGTTCAAGTGAGCTTGTGAGCAACTCTCTGTGTTTCATGCAGAGAGCAAGTTTTGCGCTATTCAATATTGAATCCACTACGCATCACTTCTTTCCAATGCAATAATATAGTTGAGAATAGCAAGCAGATGACCATTAAAAGATTCAGTTTTTAAGAATTGCGAAATTAGCTAATCTCGAGGATTTTATACAAGTACGGCATTTTTGCATTGAGTAGTGCGTTTCAAGACAGTGTTAAAAGCACACAGACAACTGAACCTCATATTTTGTTTGTCAGCTGAGAAAGTGTCAAGTAAAGGAAACTACCAAAAAATTTAGTTGACCATCCATTAAGCAAACAAATATTGGAATTTTTTGGAACACAACAAATATTGTTGTTGTCGTCAGTCAAAATTGTCTAGTGGGATAGTTCAGTCTGAGTGGAAACAGAGATTTCCTCATCATCATCATCACGCAATTTCGTCAGAGGATCGTTAAAAATATTGTCAACCTTTGGAAGGGCAGAAAAGTGCTCAAGCGATTGGAGTGACACATTGTTTGAAATCGTACTGACTGAAAGAGGTGTTCTCCTCCTCCTGTTGTGCTGTGCCAACCCAACAGCCAAGCTTTGTCAGGTCCAGCCTCCGCCAAATTGGCATTTGGGATACTATTCATATTACTTAATTTAGACTTGTAGTAGTATTTATGCTATAATTTTCCTTCTCTCTCATTCTCTCCCGAGTCTTTTGTTCTCTTCTCGAAGTTTAAATATAAGCACCCTAATACCACTACTTTCACTTCACATCTGTCTCAATTAACCCAATTTTGTTTGTTTGTACAAAATATCACTTCAATTTTTATTATTATTATAATTGTTTTCTAAGCAAAAACTTTCCTATCAGTCTTCTCTCTGTATAAAAGCTTATCAGTTAAATATTTTCTCCATGATCTACTGTACTCCTACGTTGAGTTTTATGAATGCTTTCATCAGCATCTTCTGAAGACGTCTCCTGTATATTATTAATGATTACCCCATTCGGGTTACGAGACGTCCATCACTGTCACAGAATATCAGAGTCTCTAAATCAAAAACTTTATTTTCATCTCAAGTATATGATTTGCTGTTAAAATTTTAATTCGGAATAGCCCCTGTGAAATTTGTCAGAGTTTAAGCAAAATATATTGAATGCATATTTAAGCCTGTACAGTTTATTATTTTTTTGAAATCTTGTCAAATCTGTCTATTTTTTGGCTGAGACACGTTCTTAAAACACTCTATAATATATAACAAGGAAATTCCAAGACGTTTAAAAGGTTTAGATAGTTTAGTTAAACTGTAATAAGAAATAGTACAAAACTTAAGATAGTTAGCATTTTTATATCACTGGAACAAAAAAGAAAATCTTTTGGAAATCGTATTGTGTTTGAGGTGTGCCTCCTAATTTGCGGAAAATGTCTCAACGTGACACTATAATTCATCTAGTTGCTGGAGGGTACGTGAATATTTTTATTCTAGACTAACAAATCATTACCACTTGGCGAAATTTTGGCTTTGGTCTTGCTATTTTCCACCAGTATCGACGGCTTTATCTAATGGTTCATTTCATCGTCAGTTTTTTCAATATCTTTTAACACGTAGTTAAAGTAATCATTATTACAAAAGTTTTAATTAGGTAGGGGCGCAAAATGTGTAGGGTTTTCGTGTATAGGCAATCTTGTTTGATTCATTTGAAGGTTACATTACTCATTCCTGGCATGCCTAAAAATGACAATGGAAAAGGACAGGCTTTTAGGAAAGGTTAAGCGTGAAAGTCAAGAAATACGCAAGGATATGAAAAGAATCTTTCATTCGGATCAATGATGATAGAAAGACGTAATAGTGAAAGCTAAGGTACTCCACTAGTGGTGACAGCTGCAATTGTAATTTTGCCAGTTCTGATTAGTCTGCATGATAAAAAATGGTGCAAGATGTGAATGGATGATATATTTTTTACTCGTAATAAGTTCATATTATAGACTAGCATTAGACAGACATCACTTCATGATCTATGCTATATAATATATGTAGTTTGATAGCTCGTATCATCGCATGACCAAATCGTGCTCATAACCTTTGGAACGACTCCAACGGTGAGCGATGTCATCGTCAACACGGAGCAGTGATATAGGGAAACATGAACAGGCTCATAATATTAGGAAACGACACCTGCGATTTCGTTTACAGCACATGGAAAGGGAAAATGCGTACTCATTAACCAGTCATTGCTGAAAGTTTCAAACTCTATTATGGGTTATTCATATTCCATGTACATCATGATGGGTACCACTAACCAATAAGCATGAATGGAAGCTTAATTATCTCAAAATACAATTTTTACTATTTACAATATGACAACCTCAAATGACTTAAATGGTAAATTATAATCATGCATTTTTTCCTAAATAGGGTTGCTGGAACAGCCGGTGCTGTCGTTACCTGCCCATTAGAAGTTGTCAAGACCCGACTTCAATCCTCCAACCCGGTTTTTGGAAATCCCCCTGCCACTCCACTCTCAGGCCCATATCGCAACGGTGGCTATGGAGGAGGTCATGGTGCTAGTCTCTCCACCTATAGTACCTCAGGCTACTCAAAGACACGACTTTTCAGTACATGTGTCAACTGTGGACGAAATGCGCACATTCTCGCCGTTGCCAGAGGTCATCCCAACAGTCCAATGCCAGCCAACAATGTTCCAAAGCTTGGGCTCGTTCAATGCCTACGGTGAGTAAATGACCTCTTCCTTGCATATTTTTGTTTGATTATTTGGTTGTCCAATGTCTGATTTGCTCTACTTAATTTGTCGAGGTGAAACCTAAAAGCATCGAAATTTGACACGTTGAATACTGGTAAAATCCAGCTTTTTTTGCATTGCATTGTGTCAAATTCTTGGTGTGCAATTAGTACACATGTTAATAGGGTCATTTTTCGAAAACATTTCATGTGAGTTTTTCTTTTTATTGCTCCAAGTATGGAAGTACAATCTGGAACTTGGTTCTCACCTCTAAATGAAATCCAGTTATAACTTGTAAATACATACAATCCACTTTGGTCGCCCAATTAGTCTCCTTCAGTTTGCATGCTACAAAACAAGAAACTTGGTTAGGGCAGCTGGATTAAAAGGCATCAAAGTAACAAGTAACTTATTCAGCAGTTAATGAATTATGTTTTTAATTAGAATACTGTTCATGAGACTATCATGAGCTAAAGGATTCGGGATACACATGTAAAAAACACTAACATCAAGAGTTTTCCTGTACCAGTATCAACTTTACGATACCATTTAAAAAAGAAATCAGTAAAAATAAACATGTTTTTAGCAATTAGCTTATATATTTGTCCATCCATTGATATGCAAGTGGAAAAGTTTTCTGTAAATGAATTGAATTCACGACTGGATTATTCCAGTTTTCTGAGGAAATAGTAGAAAAAAAGGTCTGTATAGGGTTATCTGACAGAGCAGAAATCTCTGCTTTTTGGTTAAAAACGTCTTCTTATTTGCTCAGGTTAACTGAGGCTATCAGTCTTTCAGAATGTATTTATGTGCTGAGAAGTCAGATTTAAGGATCGGCCGATCTCGGAAAATGGGATGGGGTTTGGTTGAGTGTGTTACGTATTCCAGTTATAGCTCACTTATCAACGATCAACTCGCTCAGTTCAGTATTTAACGAAACTGATATATTAAGCAAGTTTAAGATAACAAGATCTTCAATAATAACGCCCCGTTCCAAAAATATACTGTTTCTCCAGAAAACATAAGAGCAGGTTAAATCCAGTTTTCAGTTTTTATAAATTTTCCACTCCAAAGTAGTGAAATTTGCTCAGACGATTATTATCAACGTTTGGACGGTTTTTCATTTAAAAAAGATCTATGTGCTTATTTTGAGAATTTTACAGCTCGATAAGGTTGTATTTGTATTGATTCATTCATCGAAGAAAAAGGTTGGAGCCAAGTGTTGTCAATTTTTTTTGCCTAGTCGCATCTTCAGAGATCCAAAATTATTTGAGATAAAACGAGAAAAAGTTAAAAATTGAGAAATCATCCAGTTACAAACTTATGATTATGATTAGCACCAGTTTTTGCTAAACGCAGTATAATGATACTTTCAGACTTTATTTAGATATAATACTCTTATATAGTATATGAATACTAGTGAAATGTACATAAAAACGCTTGCACTTTGAATAGATCAAAAGTTGACCTCACCGTTCTTAAAAATTAAATGTATGAGACTCAATGGTTATCAAATGTATCTGGCAGAGAGATAGGGTGTAGTCGTCCCCTCCTCAGAGTCGCCAATCCAGAGTGGCAAAGGCGCCAGCGCTACTATAAATTAAATTATGGAAACGTTGACATGTACAAAATGTCAACTACGATTTTATAAAGGTTGAATTTATGAGCAGTTAATACTGGCTACAATTAGACACATCAAATATTGGACAAAATTATGAAACTAATGCTAGTAAAGCATGTTGGCCATTATAATTTATGAATTCATCTATTAAATATTCTAGGCTTATCATCGAGAAAGAAGGACCCAGAGCGCTTTTCAAGGGACTTGGACCTAACATAATTGGAGTCGCTCCTTCAAGAGCTATTTACTTTTGTGCGTACTCGCAGTCCAAAAAGACTTACAATGAAATCTTCCCAATGGAATCACCCGTTGTGCACATTTGTTCTGCTGCTACTGCAGGTATGATCTTGATCTAATGGTTTATCTGACATTTAGAACTTTTGCTTCGACAAGCTAAAATGCTACACGATAGCGGGCTCTCTCCCAACTTTTCTTATCTTTTTGCGTACACGTATGTAACCGCACATTTTCTATTTGTCATGTTGTAAAGTCGTGTACCGACTGCCTCATAATAATAATTATGGCGTATGCAATGGGAAGTATCATTCCGATTTCGCTTATAAAACTGGGCCATTTTGAATGTTTGAACATTGCTTTAAAGTGAAGCAAGAAATGAAAGTATAAGCCAATTTGGCAAGCAAATTTGTTTTTGTACTATTATGAAGTTTTTACGTCATTGTGTCGCATTGTTTGTCAGAAAATGAGGCTTTCAGATATTTTTCACATTGGAGCTTCTGTTTGATGAAACATCTTAATATTGACGGAGTTTAAAAATTGCATTTTTTGTTTCATGTAGGGTTCGTGGCCTGCACAGCGACAAATCCCGTTTGGTTTGTGAAAACTCGACTACAGCTGGATCAGAATCGCAAGCAGTCAGTTCGAGAAACCATCAGTCGAATTTATCGCCAGGGTGGAATCTTAGGATTTTACAAAGGGATTTCAGCCTCGTATATGGGGATCTCAGAGACGGTCATTCATTTTGTAATATATGAGGCTGCCAAAAAACGACTCCAACAATGGAGTAGATCAGGACAGACTCTTGCAGATGCAGAAAGAAATCCTGATGAGAAGACAACTCGCGATTTCGTTCAGTTCATGGTCGCAGGAGCCTTTTCGAAAACTATTGCATCTGTGATTGCATATCCACATGGTTAGTTGGATAAAACAATTAGTATGCATTCATATAGACAGATATATTATGTACCCATATCTGACCCAAAAAATTATGTTATTTTCCTGCAGAAGTTGCTCGAACAAGACTGCGTGAAGAAGGCTCCAAATACCGTCACTTTTGGCAAACTCTCCAGCTAGTTTGCAAGGAAGAAGGCTGGCGTGGTTTATACCGAGGACTTGGAACTCAGCTCATCCGCCAGATACCCAATACAGCTATCATGATGTCGACGTACGAGGCAACTGTATACCTTCTTAACAAGTACCTGCCAACTGCTGAGGTGTCAGTGAATTCATTCAGTAACGAGAATGTGATGAGTCATGATGATAGTTACGACATTATGTACACAGAATGTAATGAAGTCTCAGAGAACCATCGCGATGCATGAAGAAATTTGGTCTTACATCCAAATACCGCTTTAATAATACTGCGTTTGTCACTATTATTTTCATAAGCTCGAAAAATATAGTCATTGGACAATAGCTTTTCATAGAGTGGCTCGTCTATCGATATAATATATATCTAAATGCTTCGTTCATTACTCTACTACGTTATATTTTCTACATTCTAAGACTGAGTGAGGGTAAGACATGAAATTCGATAAGTAAATTAATTAAACAATCCTTCGCTAATCGGTTAAGAAATCTACGGTATTCAGTTTTGGTACTAGTTACCTACTGCTTGTTACAATGTACATAATATTATATAAATATCAATTGCGCTTAAGCATACTTTTGTAGTAACTTTAAGTACATACATTATTGATTATCGTATTTCATTAATGTCGAATAATGTAGTAAGTGTAAGGAATATTTACTTTAGTCCATACCGGTTCACTAATAATGATTTAGTCAGATCAGACAATGACTTAATGGATTAATTATATAATTTATTGCTATTATTAATGTTCTAAGGTACGAGGTTATTTTGTTTCATTATGCTAATATTGATGAACTACCTTGAGTTGAGCAATTGCTGAGCCAAAAAGGTAAAGTAATTTATTACAAAGTTTTTTTCTAATTAATTTAGAACATTAGGTTTAAGATATTTTTAGGCAACCATCAGTATAATGATTACACAAGAGAAAGTAGCTACCTGCTCGAAGGCAGCGTGCTTGTGTTTGAGTATTTCTTAAAGATAGTTTGTCATGTTTAATGTCAAAGGTACACCGATTAAATTTTTCGTCATACGATACTTCTAAAATTGTGCTACAAAATCAGTCAGATCCGATCTACACTTTTCATTAGTAAGGTTGTTATTGATTCCGTTTATAAAGTACTATACCCGCATATAAATCATCACATTTTATATACTTCTTATTATTATACTGTACATTGAATTTATTACTACTGTTATAGTCATTTGTCAAAGTATTGCTGATGTCATTATATTCTACTAATAAAATAATTAATTATATATACATATAAAAATTTAATACAAACAATCTCTTTGAAAATGTTATATGTACATTGTACACTTGTCTAAAGTTGAAAATGAAATAAAGCAAAAAATGACTGGATTAAAACCTCAATTGAAATTGAGTTTTGAAAACGAAGTAGAATATTCCCATAATATCGCATCATCCAATTCCACAACGAGAACCTCATCAGAGTTGACTTGCCGTTGACAATTTTTGACTCGTGAATTTCCTACAACCGTATCTGTATATCAAATCCAGTATTTGGACAGTTTTTCAAGTCCTACTAATTTTGCATTGAACAAAAGCCCCCAAAATATCTGTGTACACACCCTAAAGTAAAATTGTCACATAATCGTGGGTGGAAGGTAAATCTTTCAGTTTCAAATCTCAAAGTAAGTTCATTTTTGCATTGTCTTTTTTGTGCATACGTTTCAAACTTTCACGATATCGATTGATGCAGGTTAGAAGCAGCATAGGTGGAACATGAATGCATAATGATTGTAAAGCATCGTTGGCAATTGAGAATCTGTGAGTGGTGTGAAGTAAGATTTTAGCAGCAAAAAACTTTCAAATCTCTTTATGAGCTTCCATTTGGCATCTTTAAATACGCTGACAATTTAGGTCATATAGGTAATGGTCTATAGTCTAGTCTTTACTACACACATAAGCATCGAATGTTGCAACTTGCAAGTTCCAACTTCGCTATCCTACTCGGAGTGCTTGGGGGGACACTCGGACTCTCACCATAAGAAATGATCCAATCAATTATGAGAACTTTAGAGATTTATTAATATACTCTATTGATTTCAAACATTACATCATTTTAAAATCTTATTTCTCAATGCATATCAATCGCATCCCAAATTTTCAATCTAGCTGATGTAATTTTAGAACTCTAATCTGTTTTAAAAACTTAAAGTTTGCTTTAGTAGAAAAATAGCGCATTTGAAGAGCTCTTTTCCGGCTTGCAGGTGCATAAAAATATTCATCCCAAAAAAACAAACAAACAATGCGTATGCATGTAGAGGACACGGGAACATCTTACTCTCTAGCTAAACTCTAAAGATCATGTACATGTACTTGTACATCATACCACCACCACACTCCATCTATATACCAAATGCCACCAGCAGATTAAAATGCTATCAAGAAAAGAAAGGGTTGTTGGAAATGATGAGATAGAGAATCCTCTCTAGTTCTATTTTTCTGTCGTGCTGTTTTTATACTTTTTTGCTGATGTGTGGTGTCATCGATATCGCGACCAGCAAATTCTATTCCCGCTTGGGTTTGCACTATTGTAATTTTTTATAAACTGAGGTTCTTTTGTCTGCAACTACTGATTGGTTTCCGGATTGATTATCTTTGTCAGGTCAGCTCAGTAATCATTGTAGTACTTTGCAATAGAATACAATGAGTTCATGCACGAAAGCACTGTCCTCACGTTTTGTTCTCAATGCACACAATGTGTGATCGATGACATCTTGACCTTTTGACATTAAATATTGACGATAAAAGTGTCCCGTTACGTCTAACCTCATATATCATATCTAGCAAATTATTAGACAAATCTAGCTCACAACGCCAACATTATGTTGAGCATTGAACAAATTTTGTATGTAGCGAGTGAAGGTTTTAATTAGACGTGAAATTTGGGATACATGTAACTGGTAAGGAAATTGAATCTGCTATTAGTATAACAACTACAATATCAATTAATTTTGTGACGATTAGCGGATAAAACTGACACTGATTGCAACTACTGTTAATCATAGAGAACCAACGCTGATTACCGGGCTTTATAGAGATGACGACGGATCAACTGAAAACGGTAATATTAGAAGCGGTGGACTGTCTGCGACAAAGAAAATGTCGGCCAGATCGGGAATCAATTGCTGTGTATGTGATGCGTAAATTGGGAAGCTCAATGAATGAAATTTTCAGCGAAATAGAGAATACTGTTGATTGTGGACTACTTTTGAAAGTTGAGTATAAGGGATCAACAAGCTATAGAAGCCCTAAAAATTTCGGTGAACAACAAAAATTATTGATGAATAGATGATATCAATGATTTGGTTAATTAATTGGAATAACTGAGTTTTCCTTTCTTACATTGGCAGACTTAAAAAATTCGCCCTTGCTGACAAAGCACTCGAAAATACTTAATTCTTCCAAAACGACTCGATATGTTATCAGTGGAATCAATGAACTGCTATCAAACAACTCTGCCTACAGCCAAATGGGTGTTCCGTATGAAGAATTGAAGAAAAAGCTCCAGGATTTTGATAAGGAACGATTTGCAGAGGAGGGAATAAAAGTCATATTTGAAAGAGAAGAGGGAGCAGGGAATATTCAAGTTGCACAGCTAGAGGACCCCTTGGATCCTGTCAGAATTTTCCCGAAAGATATTAAAGTTCCGGATGGCATGCAGCTAATTACGTTTTCTGAAGACACAACTACTGCTTCTCCCGATCGCAAAAAGAGGAAGCGAGCCAAAAAATCCGATGATTCAGACACTACTTCCAAAGGTGCCGGTAATCCAAAGAAAGATAAACAAGTACTAGTATACGCCATAAAATCTGATCCGCATAAACTTGCAGAAGCTAGTCTCCGAGATGAGGAATCAGTTAAAGCGAAGGTCGAGCAAATCAGTAGTATAGGCTTAAAAGTAATTTCTGAGAAAGGCACAACGAGGAAATCCAGTGCGAAATCCAAGGCCAAAAATGGCATATCAATGCAAGATAAAGCTGCCACCAGTACATCAGAGGAAACGGCAAACGATTGTGAAAGACAACCGTCGCTTGGACTGGTGAAAGTGGACACGGCGGATCAAACGGAAGTGAACGGCGGAGCACAAAATAAGAACTCAGAAAAGGATACAAAACCTGTTCTTTTGAATAAACCAAAAGCTGGAAAGGTACTTATGTAAAGGCTTGTATGAATTTTAATATTTTCAAAATTATATGGAACCAACGTTTGTACAAACGCATATATTTTCTGTATTATAGAGAAAGGGTGATGGAGTGCAAAAAACTCCTAAGTCGACGAAGCAAAAGAAGCTCAAACTGGACACATCTAACAACGATTCTGATGAAACAGTTACTCTGTCACGAAACCCACCAAGGTATACGTATGCTTCAAAGAAGCGTGCCAAAGACCTATGCTTTGAAGATACTGATGATAGTATGGAGAAAGTTGTGAAAAGAATGGCAAAGAAGGATACGACTGAGTCAATAGCAGTATCTGAGAATGCTAACGGGCACTTATCGGAGTGTGCGTATTGTAAGCAGGAAAAGAATGCAAGGGGAGCTTCAGAAGATTTTCTACAATGTGGAACCTGCAGTGCAAAAAGTGAGTTGCAAATATAATGTATTTTTAAGACAGAACTTAACAGCTATCTGGTTACTGACGATAGATAAACCTTTTTCTTCCAGTACATCCCTCGTGCATTGCTTATTCCGAGGACCATGCTAAAAGATTAAGAATGAACAGTGATTCTAACGATGTAAATCTACAATGGCAATGTTTCTCTTGCAAACGATGCGGAGTTTGCAAGAAGGCGCTGATGGCATCTAAGGCCGGTTCAGGATTGAAAAAGGTAATATTTGGTCTTTGATTGAAACAGATTGTTTATACTGAATGAAGTGGTATTTATACGAGTAAAATCTGTTTGTGCAGACTAAAACCAAGATCTCAAAAAAGAATGAGCAACGCTATATCTTATGCGATCTTTGTGATAGAGGATATCACGTTAAATGTGTCAACGGTAGCCTCCCCTTAAATGAATCATCTTGGTATTGTGCAGAATGTAGCACTTCCGTAGTTGACTCTGACTCTCCGACCAAAGAAAAAGGCTCAAAGAAATCACGAGCTCAAGCCAAAAAGCCAGCCAAGATGGTAGCCGGTAAAAAGAAAGGTACAATATTAAAATATATGATCTGTCTGCCAATCTAATATTCATTGATTCTAAATGTAACAGTTGTTTTTTAAAATGTTTAGGAAATCAGGGACAAGAACCAAGCGACTCTGACTCTCCAACTACGTCAAAAACTAAAAGTCAAAACGGTAGTGAGTCGTCGGCTGAAGCCCCTCTTGATTCTTGTTCTCCTATTGCTGAGCCGAATGAAGAAGTTCCCGATATTAGTACATGGACTCCTGCTCAAGTGCAGACATATTTTACGGAAAAGGGATTACAGGATGAGGCGGCTTCGCTTCGAGAACAGGTACATACACCGTAGAAAGTAATCATAATAGCAACGTATCTCTTCTAAAATTAAATTGAGCACATTTTTACACTTTTCAGGAAATCGATGGGATGAGTTTACTTCTATTACGACGTGCGGACGTAATCTTTGGATTAAATTTACGCTTGGGCCCTGCACTGAAAATTTACCGTTTGGTTTGTCAACTACAGCAGCATTCATCAGCTTTAAAGAAAAAGGAAAAACCTGCTAAAAGTCCAAAGCAAACATAATGGTTTACACAATTTTTAGCATGCAATTTAAAGTTAACTTCATTAGTCTATCAAGTTTGCCAACTTCAAACGAAATGTGTTTTTTTGGAGGAAAGTAGGAAGTTCAGTGTGAGAAGATGTGCGGCAAATAAGTGTTCGTAATTGGCGATAGTCAGCATGATTTTTTTTGGATTGAGATAATATGTCAAAAACAAGCGTAAATAATTAATGAAGTACCAAAGGCATAATTGCAGTGTCATACAAACTTCCATGTCGTGTTTGGTGTTTTCTAGTGCTATGTATCTAAGCTAAAGCATTGTACTTTTCTATTGTTTTGTATAATTGTGATTTGTGATTGTAACTTGCATCAGTTTTATGAACACAATATGCGACAAATTAATCGAGAAAAAATACGTAAAATCGCAAAAATGTTATATGGTCTTTACTGATGTTCACCATCCTTCTACTCTTCACGTATCGACTTATTAACTTCGTTATCGTTAACTTTACGGAGTTTATCGTTTCGTATGCACCTGTAGTTTGTAGAATAAAACAGTAAAATAGTTTTTTATGAAATATTTATTCAGTTTACTGACTAGAAATTTATTGCAATTCACCAGATCTAATCATTTTATGTCTCCAAATTTACTTGAATCTACTGTAAAATTCAAAATTTTCAAGTCAAGTGACGATTTGTCGTTTATCTACCATGAAAAACAACTGGATGTGGACTGATCCCAGTTTATGCTTATCGAAGGTTGTATGCATATCTCATTACAATCATTGTCATTTCCGTCGGTGGCCCAACAACCATTTAAGGGAAAATTGTATGGGAAAAATTTACCAATAGTTTGAAAACAGCAATCCTTGTTGGGACTCTGACACGAACATTTTTGAGATTTGTTTGCGGAATCTGGACCAGTGTCTACTTTTTTGTCATCATAGAACCCTTGCTCTATAAGCATTTCGACCTTGGAATAAGGAGGACGGTCTAGGAAATTCGCCAGTTTTCTTACATACGATTTCTTCTCACAAGAGGGTGGAACAAAGTTAGGTTTTCTGTAGTCAAACACAGACGGGTTTCGCTCTCCCAACTCCTTTCTTATTCTATGTAACAGCTAGAATAAAAATTTCAGGTAAAAGTATCTGTGCTAGTGCTAAGTGAAGTACATAAAAGTTATTTTTTAAGTGAAAAAGTCTTTTATTTGTACCTTGTATATGAACAATCCTTGTTCGCAGTCTTTTTGAAATTTCCCACATGAAAAAGGGTTGAGCAGGTTATTAATCTGAGCTTGATTTAATCTGAAACCTAGTTTGGGGAATACTTTGTTATTCAAAGCTGACCAGTTGCTGATTTTGTTGGTTCTTGAGTTCCATCGAAAGTATTGCCGCTTATTGCAAATACTCGGACAAAAATGATGAATGACCTCTGCAACAAGAGCTAAAATTGGTGTGACACAATTGAAAGTCGTATTTTAATACAAGTTTAGTATCGACGCATAGTGAATTTTTAAATTCGTATCATAATTTTCCTCACAGCCATCCGAAAATGCCCTATCCATTCGTTCAATGCAACCTTGTGACAGCGGAACACTTCTCACCCAAGCTAGTATGTCCTTTTGCTTTTCCTCATCATTCATCAAATCTATGACAGTGTGCTTCTTTGATCTTAACTCCTCTTCTTTTGCCAATCTCGCTTCTTCCGCTGCGTTCGCTGCCTGTCGCTGTCTCTCTGCTTCCTCTTCCGCAGCCTTCTTCTTGAGAGCTTCCTCTGGTCCATGATGACGAGAGTCTTTATTCTTGTAGGTAGAGCTTTTGTTCAAATCTAATTTGGATTTATTGCCAATTTTGGCTTTATTACTCATGGTGAATCGTTAGAACTGGAATTTTGTGTTAAATGTGCAATCTGACTTGTACAACCCGGCTTTGAGATTCTTATATTCTCTGAAACAACTCATTCAAATCAAATCATTTTTGACAGATTTGATGTATTTACAGGCGTCTCTAGACTCCATGGAACCTTGTCGTGGCAAGGCTAAGTGCTGTGAGTATGAATATGATGTCTCGCGTCATGTCCATCCTACCGGAGTAGAGTAGGTCATAATAAGCTGGCATATAATCTGTGAGGTAGATAGTAACTTGAAAACATGAGTGGGGTATTGTAAGACGTGCAATTATATAATAAATCGATTATCATTTAATGACTTTTTAAAACAGGCAAACTCAGACTAAAAGAACAAGTTTACATAAATACAAAACGAAAGGTTCGGTTAATAAATTAAACTATACAATATATTGTGATTGTGAAATTACAAATATATATACTTTTTAAAATCTTCTATTTTACTATTCTGTATACACACGTGACGGATCGTATGGGGCTGATTTTTTACAAAAGCAAAAGCACACATTATTGTAAACGCAGTCCCCTCCTCTGGAATAGCCGAGAGATGAACAATATTTGTCGCATGCTCGATTTGTGTCACAGAGACCAAGTGTCGGAGCATTCTGCATAATTAGAGAAAAAACAACAATGAAGATCATAAATTCTACTGGAAATAATATGTATTAAGAAATAATGCCTGAAAAAAATAATTAGGTTATTGGGTCATTTTTCTTTCAAGACAAGTTTCAAAATAATTTTATGGAGTTTACCAATGGACAGTAGCACTGGCATTGAGCTCCAAGCAATCGTCCGAATGGCTTTCCAGTTGCTTGACATTCTCCTCTACACATGCGTTCCACGAATCCTGGAGCATAGGACCACCTTGCCCGTGTAGTTAGAAATTTAAAATCTGCATCGTCTTCATCTTCCTGATCAGATAAATCGTTCACCGTCGCGTTTTTGTGATGACCATCGTCCTCCAAAGAGCTTTCCTCCTCAGTTATGTAATCATCCATTAGGGCTACTCCATCATCGTATGATTCCTCACCGTCCAGATCCTTTTCATCATCGATATTCAGTAAACTTGTAAAGTTAATGAAACTTGTGATGGTAAAGGTGTTGTTGATTGCAGAGTTGTTAGAAATTATGGGAATCTCATGGTGTTCTGTCTGAAGTTCCAAAATATATTTTAATTTTTACTATCTCAATAATAGACATCTTGAACTGGAATCTACACAGTAAAAATACTTGCTTTTTCATACCTGCGTCGAGACAATAAAGCTGCATCCAATCACAAAACTAAAGCTAATGCACAACACTCTCATTTTAAATAATTTAATTTAAATAATAATAAAATTTTAAAACGGTAAAAATGGCAAACTCAACACAAATAAATTTATTCAGGAAGCTTACAGGAAGAAGCATCTCAAAACAATGTACTAACGCGGTTTAAAGAGTATCACGCAATTCTGTAGAATCTTTATTTATATCAAAGGATCCTTAACTTCTAAAAACCCTATAAATAGCAGCTAATACGAGATTTTCCTTTTCATCGTGCATTTTTGCTGCATGATATTGCATTTCACGTTACTATTATATTATACTTTATTCTCTTTCTTAAAGTTGTCTTGTAGACTGCTAATGTAAATCATAAGCCTCGTATTGTCCAGCTATCTAGTCCTAAATAGCGTCTTTGAGCAGAAAGATAAAAACAAAGTTGTGATATAGCTTGTACCAGTTGCGGGTCCAAGGCCATCGAGAATTTCACTTTGTGAGCCCAAGCAATAAACTTTCTCTTGGGCACATGAAAATGGAACAAGCGATTGGTATTGTCATAAGTTGCATGGGATTGCGATAATGTGCTATGTGGGTTCATATGTGTCAATGTGTATTAGGTTGTAGGTGTTGATCCTACTTGCTTTATAAAACTTACATAATGACTCATTATTATGTCTCGCATGGAACATGTACGGATTTCGAAAACGCAATAAAACATTTTTCAAACCCTTTTGCTCTCAGATTCCACGTCCGCCCTCAGCATGCACGAGAGACTCAAGTTTTCAAAATATTTTCGCATGCGTAATCGTTTATTAAAATGAACTTGATGTGGAATATCTGTTAATGCAGGTATTCATATTATAGTTTTGCGTCACATATATAATGACCATGTCGGTAAACATACTTGTGGAACTATTCCATGAAATGTGTTTGATTCATTTATTTGAATTTAGGCACGTTTTGATGGTTTGTAAACTACGTGACTCTACAAATATGAATGAAATAAAATAGATAATTTTCCACCTGCGTAAGTGATAAAGAATATCTTAACTCTAAAATGACTTCATTTTACAGTTGTTGTAGACATTGACAGTTTTACATAAATATTCAATGATGTAATATTGATGAAAATCTCAATTTTGGCAGGTTCTAGGAAATATATTGTGTGAAAGGAAGATGGAAATACAAGATTTCTTGAAGGACTGCAGTTGAGAGTACAAGCTTTGCTTTTTTTAAGTCAAACGTACTGGAGGAAGTAAAACTTATGCTACATAGTTTGAAATGAAGCTGGTCATTGAATTGTGTAGTTTTCGATTGTCATTTTTTCGTTGTTTAAAAAAATGGAGTGCAGGTTCGTAACGTCCAATCTTCACATTTATGTGATAATAATATTTGGAGCAATATGCGCTACAGTGGAGCCGAGATACATTTCAAATGCCGATGAGAATTGTAAGGGTAAACTAAAATACTTCATAACATTAAAAACGAATGGAAACTTGTAAATTACATTTTGTCTCCATTTAAACAGACGAAAGTACAATGCGATATGAGCCCACAATGGACTGTTTATCCCCCAACTTAACTATTGATCAATTGAAAGCTATGGCGCATATACATTGCTCGGATAACGAGGACAGAAGATTTTGGGAGGCAGCATGTAGTTGTGCTTTGAAACAAATACCTGAATCCGAGTGCCCGAAATGTCGAGTTTCAAGAAATGTGGGGCATGGATTATCGAGTAGTAACAATCGATCAACTCTCCTAACAACTTCGACTTCACCAAAGCCAACAACAGTTGACAATGAATTAATGAATAAGAAACTCCGACTATTCTCAAATAGTAGTTCAACAGTTAGTAACTCTGCAAATTTTATTAGATTTGGAAAATAAAAGTTAATAAATAAAAGAAAAAATGAAACGGTTGAGCAAATGGTCGTACGTTAATGTTGCCTCTACTATATGTAAATGAAAAAATACATGCTAAAAACCTCATTGACTGACAATAGATTTGACATGATCGGGGCACAATATAGGTTTGGATGTGTCCAAACAATTTCCATACCCGGGTTGGGCTAGATAGTCGGCAAAATCTACATCTCGTTTTCTTCGACTTGTATCATTTCCAATCAAGGATGGGCCATAATCTGGAACTCGTGCGGGGCGAGGTAGGTCAAACGGATATGCTGAGTCCAATCGGCTGGATGCTGCACAGTATGCCAGATTTCCCTGAACCATGATCTGGTTTCCAAACAGTCCGTTCAGAGATTGTTCAGTGGTTTTACCAGCCGTCCTTCAAATAACAATTTCATAAGTGTTTCTGAGAATGCTCTCATACATTCTATTTAATTCTGTATAATACCAAATGTCGTTGATCTGGTTTTGAAACAATGGAATCATCCATGTTGTAAACCGATGGTGATCGAGCGTTTTATTGAAAAACGGGTAGCAGTAGGAATGAGCATTAAAGAATATTTTCCAAACGGTTTCTATAATTGGATCCCTATTAAAATTAGCATATTCTGATGTCACCGTGAGCTCAAACGTTTGGCTGAAAGCTGTGTAGTTCCCATCAACCTTTTATATTAAAAAATATCATTTTTTACTTCAATCTATTACACAAAAGTTAACTGGAATAGTCTAGAAAAGATGAAACCGAACTCTTCACCTTTCCATCACAGTCTGCATCCGTAAAGTTGAACTGTGAAGCATATTGCTCACAATTCCTCAGAAAGTTTAAAACTCTTCTAAACCCAGCAGGTTTGAAAGAGGTTTCGGGGAACTTGAAGTGGATTTGTTGGAGTCGAATAAAAGTGGCTACAGCTAAATTCAAGAACTGTGGCTTCACGTAGAAAGAGGGACAAGTCTTCTGAGTGATTCTCTTTGAAATTTCCAGAAACTCATACGCTGGATTTGTATAGGTCACATTCAAGGGGTTAAGATCTGAGGAATCGATAAGGGGGTCTTCGTCGGGAGCGATCTCACGTCTCTTTATTGGAGTGGTAGCTCCAGGACTAGTCTTGCGAATAGGCTGGGCAGCTTGTGGACGAGGACTGCTTACTGGACGATTTGCATGGATTCCTAGAAGGTCATCCAGAATGGTGTCCATATAATCTAATATTGCATCAGCGACTATGGTTGTTGGATCTGTACCATTTTCCGTTTTGTTAGAGATAGCTTGAAAAATCAAGTAATCCTCATCCTCTTCAGTGATTCCATCTAATGACATGTTAGCTGGAGCTCCCGCCGCAGCATCCTCGGTTTGACGTTTAATCATTTTATGGTTACTTGATGAGAGCTCACAAATATTCTCATCTTAGTATGAAAAGCAAATACATAGTAAATATATGTAATTGTATTATATGTACAAAAATACGTCATGATGCAAATATCAGTATAATTTCTGTGTCTCACATTCCTCCTCAATGGATTCACATTTTTGGGGATCCAGAAAGTAATCATAGTTATCACATCCTTTTTCCACAGAGCTTATATCCAACTGAGAGCTTCCAGGCAGAGAAAAAAAGCAGTAGGTATCCGGATCTATTACGGATAAGCATATTCTTGTTCCCGTTCCGTCGATTAAAGTCCAATCTGATGCGGTTATCAATGCCCAGTCGTTGAATAGAACTTGAGAAATAGCAGATTCCGGGCTCAACAGTGTAACTTTTCCGTTTGGAGCAATTACTGCTAGCTCGTCAGTGCTGCTCACAACCTGCACTGCTTTCGTAATCTATAGGTATTCAGGAAGTTCATATATGTTGCTAGTTTGATAGTTAGTATATTTTGCAAACAAAAAGCTGTTCAGTTGATATTTCAAAATTTACTAACAGGAGCTCCTATGAGTTTCACACATCGTGGAGTTTCATCCCCAGCTATGGTGTAATTTTCGGAACATGATTCATATAAAATCCACCTGAGGAGGTAGAATGGCAAAATGTTTTAAATAGTTGCTTTTGCTTAATGTTTTTAAAATGTGATTGACTCAAAGTGAGAGACATTTTTGCAAATCGCAAATAAAACTTACAATCCGGTAATACAAGCACAGTCATAGAACATGGGTTGGTCAAAGTAAACACTACAGTTATACTCGTTGAAGTATGTATCCTCATAAAATATAGATATGGAAGTACCACTACCTACATAATATGCAATTATGGAACCTGTCAAGAAAAGATAAATTGAATCCATCCTTGTTATATCCAAAGCACATGAATCCGTGTTTTGCAAAAAATAAAATTATGTATTAGTGTGGAAAGGCCATATACTATTCCATTTTGGTTAATTAGTCAGAAAAAAGCATTGAAATTAAAAGCTCTTAATTTTTATTTTGATGTGGAAATAAAAATACATCATTTATCCACTCCCTGTAAGGTCATATATAATTATTCTTGTTTTCTATTATGCATTATATTAACTTTATATAATGGATAATGAATTTGCATGAATTACACAAAATCTTATTGTCTTTCGGCAATTTTTATTGGTTAGACAGAAATGATCATTACAACCATAAGTTGGAATGTGTCAGTGATGTAAAAATGTTAAAGTCATAAACAACAGGAACATGAGATATATGTGTCATCTCCAACTGTACAGTGTTTTCATTTGATTCCTTCCTTCCTCATGGCCACATTTTAGATTAAAAAGAAATGCTGCTAACACATCTCTGATATATTGCTTCAATTTACAAATGCACATTTCCTCTGCCGGAATGGAATGGATATACATACAGGAATGATATAGGTAACCTACTAAACTTACTCTCTGTAACCGTGACCTTTTTATAACCGACCAAAACTTCTTGTATCATCAAGTGGTATAATCAGCAGAAGATGTTGATTTGTTGAATACTAAAGCAAAGGAAAATCTTGTTATCATTTCCCTTTTATTTGCATCAAAGTGGCACGAGATAAAATTCGTGGACGGCATAGTGCACAAATTGCATTCAACAACAAAAACATGCCCACACACACCTGTCACTCCTCTGCTGATTATTATGCAATAATGCAAATGTGAACCAACCGATGCACTGCCGCAACCAGATACAAAACGCTTAAAATGGTCAGAGATCAAAGAGACAGGATTTCCCTTTCTATCGGCATTAACCCTCATATGTCGAGTTAGTGGTTATACTTCTGGTTACACGATTTACGTTTGTAGTTCCTCGATTATATTTGTGTTCCTCCAATAACACTGAAGCACACAAATTCTTTTTTTACAACTTCAAATTGCATTTTTTACATGTGACATCCAAACATCTAAAAAGAAATTGAGGTATTAGCTCATTTCATGTCAAAGTCAAGCAATTACCAATTACCTATAAGAAGCCTGTAGCCTCCAAAGATTTTATCTGTTTACTCATATTAGTGTTCCTTATTCCTTCAACGTTGACCCTGTACCCATATCATGTTGCCCCATATAAAACGCTGTACATCGGAAATCATGAAAAATAACTTGCGTGCAGCCATCGACGCATTTCATTAGCCTTATCTGTGTAATCGGTAAGACACCCCTAAACTGCGATTTAGAGTTTAACTAATTATTGCCAATTCACGCTAGTTTCCCACGAGAAGTCCAAGGGCTACTCCACCTCGATCTCAACAAAGATTCAGAATGGCATTTCATTTATCACGTTTTCGATCTTGAAAACGCACGCTAAGGTTTTACAAACCGTGTAGCCTTCCTTCTTATTTGAGCATGATAAAATTTTACTAGTTTATGAATGCACAAAACTTTATCTTACAAATTGCAAACAAATAAATACACTAGTGAAAATTATCGACTCATTTTTGGCCTTGCTAACTGTTCATCTAAAAATTAGCTGGTAAAAACGAGCAAACAATTTTTTGCATGCGTTATGAGTTAGTTGTTTAGCACTTATTATGTGATAATGCAAGGATATGCATTACTTCAGTCTAGAAAATATCTATATCATGCATCAAACATAAATCAATTATGGAATTCATGCATGCATCCTCCCTTCACAATAAAAAATTCTTGAGGGCTATGCCAGAGATCAATTACATTATTATCATGAAACGAGCGTGATTTTCATTTGGATAAATAATGGAAACGAATGTACTTTCAGAATGAAAACCCCCACAATATTCAATCACTACTTTACGTAATATCATTATATAATCAATCATTTAACTATGCTATTAAATCCAAATATCTTTACTTGGTCGTAATAAATAACAACTAGGAGATGGTATACATGTAGAAGTACTAAATTTTCATTTAATTATATGAACGCCTTTTTTGTACACCCTTTGCAAGTCTTTGCCGATAAAATTGCTGAATCGTCATCCCTGAAAAAACTAGTGGAACCATTAAACTCTTAGAAATTAACAGATTAACAATTAACGCTATCGACGACGTTACACCCAGCAGCATATCATTTGAAATATATTTCTGCTTGGTAAAGATGCTCGGTTTGACTGATCATTTCGGCTGGGCCAGTCCACCTTGGCAAAATAGTAACCCAGATTCTTGCTCTCTCGCTATAGGTGTGTAATTCTGTGATGCGAATGCAAAGAGTTTGAACACAAAGTGTTTTTTGTGAAGCAAGACAAACAGGTTGTTAAAATATAAAATCATTAATTCTATATTGCATTTACATAGAGCGTATATTTTGCTAGAACTTATTATGAGCGCGTGTAGAAAATCGTATGCAGGAATTGGATACAATGGTTCCTTAATGTTTGAAAAAGATATGGAAGTATCGATACAAAGCAGAAATGAGACTAAAGAATTCCATCAACTTTTTAGGTGTCAAATGAAACAAAATATTTTTATTTTCGAGTAATGTAGTGTAGAAGCAGAGAGGCTGTTCGTACACATTCGATTCTGATACTCGGCTAGTTTTTAGAAGCTTCTAAAAGCAACAGATAAAAAATGGCCAAGCAACATGCATAATAAGTTACATATTTAACTACCCCAACCCAAACAAAGCTAAATTGTGGCTTCCTACATGTTGAAGTCCTTAGCATGCTTCGTTTTTTTCCTGTCATTCACTATCGCCACGACCATTAGTATGATATTATCATTTAACTCCAATTGAAGTCCATTCCGAGCATGACCTCAATTGTGTTGTGGTGACGAGGTTGCTCTCTGCGTTGGTGCTAAATGCACGAGTGAGACGAAGTTTTTTTGTTTAGTTTTCGAGCAAAACACATACATGGTGGCAAATGGATAATGTGCTTTTGCTTCTGAGATGAATGAACTACTCACCAACTGTCATACGAAGGAATGAGTAGTTATCTACGTAGTTTTATTATTATTCCCTTTCGAACCACACAGGCCACAGACTACCAACTACCAACCAGTCACTGAAAGAATGTTTTCCTCATCTGAAACAGACTTGCTTCCATGTCACAAACTGAAAGATTACTTGACTCAATTTTTTACAAAGAAAAGTCCTTGTCCTTTTAGGTATATTGTTTACCATGCGCTTTATTATCCGCAGAATAGGTTGGTACGTTAAGTAACGAGATGATTATGACGATATTGATGGTAGAGTTGGGTACAAGCATCACGTTAGCAAATTATGAGGAGTATATTATGATAGTAAATCTTCCACTGCATAATGCTTATATAGGCCTTAAAATACATATCTACAAGTTCATGCTCTTTATAGATTCAAAAAGAGATTTGAGTTGCATGCAGCCCTTCGTTTTTTAAAAACTCAATTGCACATGTATATATGCGAGGATCTTTTGATGAAGAATCTCATAGAACGATACGATACATAATATTAACGCTGACGTAGTAGTGTTTTTGCTTCTTTGTGTGAGATGATGAGATGCGTATATCTCAATGAGTGCAATGCGGTGGAGGAGAGCAACAATGAAATGAATCTCTTAATGTGCAAATCTTCATGAAAAGCGAATCAACGGATGTATATGCATTTTGCAATCATTATATCATTCATTACATTACATTCAAATTTATTTTGAGGCAGGCTGTTACACACTACTGAGTTTGCCTTTCAAACACTGTTCGAAGCTATCTAAAAGGTCTGATTCAAAGATCGACTCTGTACAGTAGTGTAGTAACACCGGTCTCCTCCACATAATCTGCTTCGCTGCTGCTGAGGATAAAGTTGTGAAAATCTCTCGTTCGTAAAAAACAGTTAAAAATCCATTATAGTTTTAGTTTTCCTCTTTTAAGCTACATCTTTTCAAAACGAGACAATAAGTTGTTATAGCTGTGCATGCATACATGCGTGGCGGTGTGTGATAAAAAACTTATTATGTGAGACATCGCTCCCTGAATGACTAAAATTTAGAGTATTATAAAAAGGAAAAAAGAGAGACAGATTAAGTGCTTGAATGAGCTGTTTCATTGCAATTGCTACGTGCAGTGCCACTTTAGAGTGTCAACTGAAAGGAAGTCAGCATTTGCTATAAAGATGCCTCAACGCGATTTGACAAGGCTTTACGCAAACTGTGGGGAGACAAAGAAGCCGGAAGAGGCTGTCATAGAAGGCAATGTTCCAGCATGGGTAAATGGAACGTACCTCAAAGTAGGTAAGTATCGTGTGTCCGCAGACTTTTTTCATGAACCACCAATCTTTTGGTTGTAGGGGGCCAATTATTTAAGTTATAGTTTGACTGAATAAACGAAATTATCATCTACAAACTATATTTACAAACTTGGATTTTAATTTAATTTTAATTTTATTGTGCACAGGACCAGGAAAATACCATTTTGATGATTTTTCCATGCGACATTTCATTGACGGATATTCGAGCGTTGTAAGTCAAGAAATATATTTTAAAATCAATGAAAAGTATAAATGTCAAGTGTAGTGCTCCTGTGGTGGCAGAATTTTTGGTTAGTATTATTCATTGTATTTTAAAATTTCAGGCCAAATTCGAAATACATAACGGCTCAAAGGTCGTGTTCCAGAAGAAATATCTCGAGACTGATGTTTTAAAGCTTTCCAATACTTCAAAGAAAGTAATATGTGAATATGGCACTCCTGCCCGGGATCCAAACAAGGGATTCCTCTCTAGATGCATTCCCAACTTGGTAAACAATCATTTTCATTCTTACCTCAATTATTGCTTCATAATGATACAAAATACCTCTATCCTGCATCATTTCATGCTTCTTTGGTTTTCATTAGATCCCAGAAATGTCTGACAATCACAACATGGCCATGTATCATTTTGGAACGAATCTTTGTGTTGCTGGAGAATCCTGCTTTTTTCGTGAACTGGATCACAAGACCTTGCAACTTGGATCCACCAAATTTGACACAAACAAGTGTTTCGGATTAAATTTTACATGCCCACATCCTTTAACTGATGAAACAGGAACTACATACACAATTGGATCGTCTTTTATCACCGGGTTAAAATACAACGTAAGTGCTCCAATCTAATCGAGCTAATTCAAAGCGAGCGAGTGGGAGACTACAGAACATGATTTTTATATTCGACTTTTTTTTTTAATTTTAGTTTGTGAAGATCCCTGCCATGACCGGAAAGCCAACAACAAAGGAAATACTCAAGAAGCATAAAATTTTTGCGACCATTTCCAGTCAAGTTACTAGCATGCTTAGCATGCATCATAGTTTCGGAATCACGAAAAATTACATTGTTTTTATTGAACAGCCATACGTTCTTAATGTGACAAAAATCTTGGGAGGGGTCCTCACAAAAGGTCAGTGTTTTTATGACTGGCTGGAATGGAGACCAGAACTGAGAAACAGATTCTACCTGATTGAAAAGGAGACTGGAAAAGTGCACAAAACGGAAGTCGTAGCTGATGAGCCATTCATGTTTCTGCATATAAGCAACTGTTATGAGGAGAATGGTCATGTTGTTGTAGATCTTCTTCGCTTCCCCAATTCTGACTTCTTTGATGCCAATTTCATTCAAAAGATATTATCAAACCGAACTCAAATGGAAACTGAGTTTGCAAGCCTAGAAAGGTTTGTGATTCCGTTAGTGGAAAATGTTACTGGTCATTCGGAGGGGACGGAGCTCGTCTCACTGGATTACACAACAGCCAGTGCGATTCGTAAAGGGAAGCAAATTGTGTTGACCTCTGAAGTATTCACTGGACGAGGACTGGAGTTGCCAATCTTGAACAGATCTTTTATCGGCAAAAAGTATCGATATGTCTATGCCACAGGAAACACAGCCCCACCGGGCTTCTATGAGAACACTCTTGTTAAGATAGATTTGGAGACAAAAACTATCAAAATGTGGCAGGGCACTATTAACAGCTTCCCTGGTGAACCTTACTTTATTCCAAATCCAAATGCAAATGAAGACGACGAAGATGCTGGAGTCGTGATGTGCGCGGTGTTGGATACTGGAAAGGAAGCCAATGATCATTTACTGTTTTTGGATGGAAAAACCTTCAAAGTAATCGGCAAAGCCACGTTCAAAGAGAACATTCCATTTGTCATTCATGGATTATACCTACCATCGTAGGTTCAGTATTTTTGCAAAATATTGCATTGTCTGTTTTTGTGCAATACATTGTAAATACGAGTTGTAACATGTGAATTTGCTAATCATAATTTGCCGTAATTTCATATTTAAAGAATCAAACCCTATGGAAAATGCACATTCAGTAGTAGGCTTATGTCGAAAACTGATACTTTTAAGTATTTCGTATTTAAACTTTGTCTTTTGTAAGCCAGAATGGTGATTTTGATATTTAATTTATTTAAGGAATTTTATGTAATTTATATCCACAATGAAAATTGGACATTGGTAGGTATTAAGTCTTGTATTACCACAACTAATCTAATCCAGCAAAGGAACTAGTGGTGCATTTATTTACTCGAGAGTCGCTTATTTATCTATGTATGTTATATACATTGGTTTTATAAATTATTATGAATTTATGACTGACATTAATAAAAAAGGAACGAAAAAATATTTTTAATTATAGGTGAATCTACTTCTTTAGTGTTCGCATGTAACAATGCATGAGCAAATGTAATTCAAGTTGAATTCAACAAACACGAATAATTTTGTCTTCTTTTCCTGTCTCAATAAGAGATCATAACAAAGAATGAACATAGTGCATGCCAGAATGCTAATGACAACTGTCTTGAATTTGAAGTAAAATGTGGATAATGATCAGTGAATCTCATGTAACAAGCGGTGTTTTCAGGAATTCACTGGAGAGTTGGTGTTATTCAAAAACACCAACCACAAACTGATTCTTTGCACAACAATCCAAAGTAACCCCTAGCGTGACTCCGCTCCAACATTATGCTGTCAGAAATCAGAGAAGATCCTAGATCCAACCCAATGCCGATTGAGCATGAGGGGGAGGGATTTATGGAAAATGAGCTTCTTGGTGAATGGGAGGTCGTGAAGATATACGACTTATAAGATTCTATTCATCAATCAATTTAAAGAAAACTTTAGATTTTCACAACCTGTGAAGCAGTGACTAAAACTTAATGTTTAATGAATACAGGGGCGACTAACAAGACCATCAAAGGATGATAATGGGGTTCCTTTGACAAGGGACATTATCAGATTCGGCTTGTCCAGGATTGCGAGAACTTTGGACACATTTGAATATGCATATAGCCGTCTGGACTGCAGGAAAAAGTATGAATAGCGAATTTATTTTGACACGATTAAAATTGCGAAACGCTTTCCTTTGCTGTTATTTTAATCTTGCTAATAATTCACTTGCTTTTGGCATGGTACGTACGATCCTGAAGAAATATATGCACAATCGACGCTCTTGCGAAATATGTCCACCTTAGAATCATCGATCTTGGCGATAACAAGCTAAAGAGCTGCGCCACCATTGCACCTATTCAAAATCTTCTACTTCTGAACGTTGAAGGTAACAGGATCGAATCCTTATCTGAGATTCCAGATTTTCCATTCCTGCAGGTACGAGTGCTTGTAGTACCAATATATTTGCCATTTTTATGCTTCACGGTGTATTTATAATAATACTTGCGAACCTCATGAATTTGAAGTCACTTTGCCTTCGAAAAAACAAATTGACAAGCAGTGAAGGACTGTTTGCAAACTGTTTGGCTTATCTACAACTTGCAGGTGAACCCATAAATAAATATGTTAAATGCGACTAGGTGAGGTCCTTTTTAAATTTTAAGTAATAGCTCATCTCAACACATCGATGTTATGCTTTGAATTTTTTGCAGATAATGCATTGGAAGAAGTTTACGGATTTACCTCTGATATTTGCCCATGGCTTACTGTACTGGAGTTAAAAGGGAATAAATTGAAGAGTCTCATTGGAATTGACCTTCCACAACTCCAGAGGCTTTACATTGTACTATAATACGAAACTCAAGTTTATCTTTCTACAATGCCTGCAGCCTTTACCCACACATCTCTATATCGTTTTTGTAAATTATTTAGACATACGTAGTTTTATTTTATTTTGTCAATAATTGCTAGGCTCAAAATCAGCTAACTGATCTCAACGGCCTGGATGGTTGTCCAAATCTGACTCACCTTCATGCAAGAGATAATAAGATTTCTCACCTTGAAGGGTTTCCAGCGTTTGAAAATTTGGAATATGTTAATTTACGGTAAGTCAGAGAATTCAGCTCTAATCCCTGACTACCTGAAATTTGCATATAACATGTTATGTATGCACGAGTACGGTAGGTAATTTCAGGTATTCAGTTCAGGATTCTGAAACCTAGATAATTTTGAGTAAAGCATGTTTAATGAAAAATTACATTCCACGAATTCTTTGATGCAACGTTTGGAAAGGTTTCTTGGTAAAAATAGACCACGCGAGATTGATAAGAAGTTTATATACTTGATTTTAAAATTCCAGAGGAAACAACATGCGGCGATATACACAAATGATATTTCTTGGGAATTCCACAAACCTGAAAACCCTGATTCTGTCTGCGAACCCCATATCTACACTTGAAAATTACAAGTAAGGCATAAACCAAAGTAAAAATCTTTTTTTAACATGCACACGTTACCTCATAAAATAAAAAAATCAAAAGAGTGGAAGTTTTGGCCGCAAATCCCAATTTGAGACGCCTTGATAAAGATCCTGTATTAGAGACAGACCTCGTCGAGGCTCGCCAACTTCGCAATGGACGAGAAGAGGGACATTTTCCAGGACTATTGGATGATCCCAAATTGACGGCGGAATCTATGTCTGTCTTGGATCTCGATGAGATGCAAATGCTGGCGAGTAACGACGAGGAAGAAGACTGGCAGCCCGCTGGTGGAGAACAATAAGCGATTGGCTTTTACATTTTTTTCTAAAAATCATTGATTGGTCCTCATGTATTAAAATGCAGTATGCAGTACCCTAGATGTAGCCTTAAAAGATGCATACATTTTAATATAAAAAATGAGTCGAAACCTAATAAAAAGTTGAAAGAAGTTATGTTATAATAAAGCAGATTCAATTTCCAGCTTGAGAAACATGCATCAGCTCCAGCGCATTATCATTTGTAATCACATATTATTAGTAGAAATCAGGTACGTTTTTCCAGGCGTCACACTTTTCAACTTCATATTCATAAGCATTCATTTTATCTGATCTTTCTGTTTTAGCCGCATGCCTGAGTCTGTATACATCATCATAATATCATTATAACCTCATATATTTGTTTGCATGCGTTTCTCCTAAAGAAAAAAATTGACATGAAAGTTTCATGATGAAACCGAGCACAAACACATCATCTGGCATCCACATAGTGTGAGTGTGAATCTGTAGAAGAAGTATTATCAGTAAGTCAGCACTCAGCAATCAATTCTCGATATGTAAAATAACTTCGTGCTATATATCGAGATCGAGACAGTTTATTCATTATAATTTTTTATTTATAAAAAATGTCGCAATTGTTTCCAACAATAGTTCGTTGATAGATGGATACTGATTTCACCTAGTGATGTGTATCATTTTACCTTTTACAGAGTGTTTTATTACTTCACCCCGCACTCAACGAGATTTATGACTATGAGTCTTATCCAATAAAATTTGCTCAATGTTGCAACTTGCAACTTTTTTGCACGTAAACTGACCAATACACTTGACTATTGGTGAGTGACGAGTAATAATCTCACAATGCCTCGCAGAATCTTGTTAATGCCGATCACATCACGACAAATCCTTTCAGTCACAAACTGCAAGGGGCTTTTTAAGGCGCATTTTGTCTGTTCTGCAAGTTCTGATTATCATAGTCTCAGTTTTCAATCACGTCATCAATACAAACCAAAACTGGCCATGCAGGCGTCAGGTACCCGAGAAGATCACTTAATGGTAGGTCAGCCCGTTATATGGTTCTTCCAATGTTTAACATTACTTCTATTTTACATTGATAAAAATCAAATTGTTTCACATCAGTGCACTTGAATGCGATTTGATGATATGGAAAAACTTATTGGTTTCCCTTATTTCTTCCAATCTTCATTGCAATTCTGATTTTCCAGAGAACATCTAATAACAGTAGAGATACTGGGATTCATAACATGATTATCAAAGCAGTGAATTCATTGTCCCCAACTATCAAGGAAGTAGTGCTTGCTCCGGAAAAACTCCCATCACCTTTTACTTTTAAAGCTGGTCAATGGTATGCCGTTCGTTGTATTGAGTTAAATTTAAAATAGCAATGTGGTTATCAAACCAAATACATTTAAAAATGATGATTTTATTTGTCATGATTGCTGCATGAAACAGGGTAGACGTATTCATCCCAAATGTAAACACGGTAGGTGGCTTTTCTATGTGCTCAAGTCCACAAGAATTGACCTCCTTAGGTCAATTACGACTTGCTATAAAATTTTCGACCCATCCACCCGCATTATGGATCCACGAAAAGGTATTCGGTAACATGCACATGCTTGTAGATGATTGATTAGTTAAATACATGTATATCATTTACGAAAATCAAGCAAATAATAGTAATCCAAGAAACTACATAATTAGTGCCGAGTGGGTGACAAACTGAGCGTGCGTGTTGGAGGAGACTTTTTTGTGACTCGAGAGGAAGGAACGCTGAGGAAAAGGGCTGTTCTCTTAGTAGCAGGAGGTGTTGGAATTAACCCCTTGTCTAGCATGATTCATTACTTAATGAACGAAGAGAGCGATTTCCGTTGTAGACGACTATGCCTACTATATAGTGCTAAATCTGAAAGTGAATTCATATACAAGGTTATTTTCCATGCGATTATATGTAATATTACTCTATAAACCTTGTATTATCTTATGCTTGAGTCTACATCAACATCAACGTATGGCTCGCTCATTTTTGATGATGATGTTTCCACAATTTTTTCTTAGGACGACTTTGATAACTACTACAAAACTAATACGAATGATTTCAAAGTAAAATACTTCGTCACAGGAAAATCTCTCCACAATAAGTCCGCCACAAAACAAGAAAGTCTTCATTGTAAGCAAATATGATATTTTATGAATATAATCGATCCTGGATAAAAGCACGGATGTGTGATGATGATTCAGGTTTCAACAAAAGTTAATAATACACTATTGTAATTAGATGAAAGAATAAGCTCTGCTGCTTTGAAAAGTGCAGTCGCTTGGCTGAAAGGAACTACACCCGATTTAAATGATGTGGATGCATTTATATGTGGACCACCTTCCATGATTGCAAACATATCTGATGCATTAAACATGCTAAACATTACATCTATACATTTTGAAAAATGGTGGTAGCAAAACAGTAGGTTTATAAATAATAAATGATGTTTTTAAGAATTCATTTGAAACGAAGACTTTTATTCATGATAATTTGCAGCTGAAACTTCAGTAAAATACAAAAAATTTTCAATTCAAAAATTCATTTATGTACGTACACCTTACCAGTCCATTTTTTCCCAATGTCGGTCGCAACGCCTTCCATGATCCAACTCATACTTTTGGTCACAAGGTGCTCGGGAGGAAATCGCGAATTTCTGAAAGTCGGACCTATAGCAAACAAACTTCTTGTTTCGGAGCATTCGAAGTATGAAAGTTGACTATGATGTTATCGGGTGGGTGACGATGTCTGATTCTGACTATCTACAAATTTCTGTCGCGCAACATGTAAATTCTGCCATCCAACCTGCTTTCGTAATTTAAGGAACTGTCCAGTTGGTTTGGTATAAAACTTGAGTTAAATACTGCAACTTATCTGGGACTGAAGAATTTTCTGCTTGCTGGTGTTATTCGTCCAAAACTTGTGGACTTGTGGATAGTTGATATAACTTGATTTTCGATACTTACATAACACATAAAACTTACATAAAATCATTGAAAATCAAATTATAAATTATTACGGCATACCTTGTTTTGAAGAGAAATTATCAATTTTTTTAATATTACGAAATTCAGTAAAGCTTCAGTTGGAGTCACTTCCTTACCATATGCAGTTCTATTTAAGTGGCAAATGCACAATTTTAGCCATGATGTCTGGAAGATGCGTGCGAAAATGAATTTCTCAGCGATGAGATGAAGTGGATGCAGCGATTTTCATTAACTGTATTCTTGGGTGGCATTCTTCATTCCCAATCCCCATCCCTATATATTTTTCTCTTTACACGCACCTCTCTTCATCTGAATGAAATTCTTGCAATTAGCCCCTTTTCATTCTTCTTCAACAACAACAACTATCTTCAATCTTCCCTGCTATGCCGATAAGCGATGATACACAGCCAGCTAACGCTTGTTGTGCAAACTTGAACCATTTTCATCCCTTAGTTTTCATATATTCTTTTTTCTTTCACATTCGGTTTTCATATTCTTACTTCAACGTAGCTCCCTTGATAATCAAAATAAACAAAACAACATTAGTAGATGTAAAAACATACATAATTTCCTCTAAGCAAACACAGCACTTAAATACTGTACCAATTTATTCGTACTAAATCTCTTACTTCTATATTGTATATTATATGAAACTATTCAAATTCATAGTTTTACCAATATACAGGTAAATTATTGGTTCACTAATCATCCTAAAACAATCATCCCACTTTAAAGCAAGTGTCTTAAAACTAGTTACCAAATTGTATATAGTCTCTGCCTCTTCAAAACATAAAATAATTAGTTAACAAGTTCAGAAAAATACTAGTAGCCATTAATGGCCAAGAAACTTTCAGAGAGTATGAATCCGCGATAAAATAGCATTGCAGGTAGATGACCATGAATTATATAAAGGACAATCATTCAGAAATATTGGTCACAATCAGACAAATACATACAGAATCCCTTCGCATTAAACGTCTTATCAACTCACGGCCTCTCTAATCTCAAATTTGCACTACACTTACAAATCTACTTCAATATATTGAGAATTTGGAACAGTTAAATTCAGAGTTACTGCAAGACGAAGCCTCTTCTTAAGCAATTTATGATTTCTTGGAAATCCTTGCGGCAAATCGAACTTTCACTTTGCTATCTGGCCGCGCATCAGTTCAATTTCAAAAATACCTACATCTATATAACCTAGCATCAAAGATGTTTTGAGTATCCTATTCATATCTCCGTACTTTACACTTTACATACTAGTAAATAACCTAAAACTCAAGTGATACTCTGTTTGATTAATTCAAACAAAACCGACTGCAATTTATCTTCAACAAGACGTAAAATAAAATCAACACAAGCAATAAACCTAGGCATTCTGAAACAACAATTTATCATTGAAGACTAATTCTACAAACATACAATTGCTAAAGAAATTAATAATAAGAACAATATTGATATACCACATAAAAAGAAAACCGCAAATCAGAATCCATTGTGTCCTGTATACAGTCACAGGAGTTGGAAGTTCATTAAGATAAAAGTTCTCAAATCCGGTACCAGCACGTCGCATTAACCTTGTTAGTACCGACCTGTGTATTTATTTGTAAAAACCCATGTGTGTTATAAGAACACAACCTACTAGTACAACAGGAATTATCAATGTTTGGTTTAAAACTTACGAGGACTGTATGATCGTGAACGAGAATGACGACGGCGGCGATGATGAGGAGATGGAGATCTACGATAGCCTCGGTAATAATCATCCCTTCGGCGCCTAAATGAAAATCAATAGCACCTCGGTTAACGATCAGAACACGAATTAGCTCATCGGTCGTTAAATATTATACTTACGTTGGTTTCCCCATGTAAATTCCAGGGGTCGGAGTATGTGCTCGTTGAGTTATCGAAAAGTCCACACGAATCCTTCGACCATCAATCTCAATACCATTGCAACTATCTTTAGCTGCCTTGGCATCATCCACGCTTTCGAAATAAATGAACGCAAATCCTCGAGACCTACCAGTCTAAAATTGGCGGAACGATTGTACGCATTTAGCTTTCAACTAAGCTTCATGTGCTTGCCAGTAGTCAATTATTTTACGATGGCTTTAAAAGCTAACTCACCTGAGCATCAATTACGACAGTGCACTCTTCGATTGGACCATAACGAGAGAACACATCTTTTAAATCCCTTTCTGTGGTGCGAAGACTTAGCCCAAAAACTCCCAAACACTTGTTTGGACTTGGGTTATCCTATAATAATTTATTGAGGAGATGATTTTAAACGTACTCTTGGAGGCACTTGATGAAAATATTTGTTTGAACGCATGCATTGCTTTCAGACAACATTAAAACTTTAAAATGGATCAATCAACCAACTACATACCGGCTAGCAAGCAGAATTTAAGATGATTTGGGTTGGGATTTGGGAGTGAATCACGTCATTGCATATAAAATTAAAAGAAAACATCCAGAATCAATTAAATAATCAACCTGCATAAAAATTAATGTGAGCACACCAATAATTCGAAGTAGTACAAATATATACTACTAAAAACTAATGCATCACATCATCATGTCATTAAAAACAACGATCTACATTACAATGCAATGCCATATAAAATTTTTCATGAGCTATTTCCATTTAGAGACTAGAGAATCACATAAAAGTGTAAACACTGATTTAAATCAACAATTTTAAAATTATAATATACATCCATGCATCTCTATAAAACTGCAGCTAACATAAGCTGTGGAATAAATTAGACGGTTAGTTTTAGCTTCTTTGTAATTTTTTTTTCTCAAAAATACTTTTGTAACATGTCAGTGCATTTCTACATAACTAAAAATCTCAAAAAATAATAAATTAAAGATTTTGGCAACTAAAATTCAAGGGAAGTTAAAGAAAATTAAATTTAGTTATTTAATCTCAATAGCCAAATCTGAGATGAACATGTAAGGAACTAACTTGATGTATAACATCTAACGCGTTATAAATTGTTCTTGATTCCTCTATATGTTGTAACCATCAAAACTTAAACAGATCATTGCATTGCAACTAGATATCAAAAATGTTTTCTTAATTTGCAAAGCTCAACTTCGCAATATTCGATTTTGCTATTTACATTCAGTCCACACTTCACACAGGAAGAAACAAACCGAGTGAGTAAAAAGTGTAACGAAAGTTTGAGATTATAGAAAACATTTTGAAATGTAAATTAAAATAATAATTATTATTTGTATTTTTGAACTCTGTTATCGTACCATATCTCCTCTTACCCTGTTTCCAGTATGCCTACGCCTGGACGACATGGGGCTCCTTGAATGACTACGTCTGAAACAAAAGAAAGGCGGGGGCATGAGTTACGTATACATAATCGACACCGAAGCCACATTATGTACTTTGGGCCTTCGACTTCTCGCTACCCTAAAGTACTAACAAGTTTCCACCGCCAACATGAACAATATAGATGTACGGACAGCTTGCTTACCTGTCTCTCGAACGAGACCTATAGCCCCTTCTAGCTTCCCCACGCTCACGGTAGCCTCCCTTCCTTGTTCGAGAGCGGCTTCGAGGATTGCAATTACATATCAACGCTCATATTTATAAAATAATCAAAAGTCTAAAATTTTATACTGAATTTTATGGAAAAT